>JAKSZP010018539.1:0-166183 GCA_022478985.1 Massospora cicadina
TTGCTATCTAATTTTATTCGAGGTACGCTGACCAGGGGACGGACAGTACCAAAAATCAAAACAAAACAAAAGGACCCGATCAAAAGAATGGGAAGACGAAATAAAAACCTTTTAACCAGGCAGGGGCAGAAACCGCTAACCCACCATGGCAAAGGGTGAGGAGGGGTCGGGCAGGTTTTCTGTGGACATATCTGCCATGACAATGTCATTTTCTTTGATCAAGCAGACAAAAGTGGATAGCCAGGGTGTTGGGGCATCAGCATAGTGTGGGTGGATGGTGGTGTAGTAAGAGTTCTTCTACTCTTCATTGAAAGCTGCACAGTAAACATCTTCAACAAATTCTGCTAAGTGATGCTCAGCTTGAATGTGGGCATTGGGGAGCTGGGCAAAATTGAGGATGCTATGGAGGGTGATTTTAGCAGATGTGTTAAATTCCGCTAGTTTAGTGACATGCATAACAGCAGCTTTGGCATTGTCAAAGTTTTGAAATATTGCTGCAGACTGATTCTGGGAAATCAGGGGGGAAGTAGAGTGTGGGAAGCCCTAATAGGTATTGAGCCACTGACTGGGATGCTGCTTTGCATAGGTTTGGGCAATGGGGGGAGGCCACCATTGCAAAGGTGAGCTGATGGTCACTTTGGTAGGGGGCAGCATTGAGTTTAGGAGTGAAACATATGGGGGATGGGGTATCATCAAAATCAGAAATGAAAATTCAGCTCAACCATAATCAAATTGGCTGAGCGGTTGACCGGATACCTCACTCATGATAACCTTACCTGATTCATCAATCTCAGCCAATAAGTCCCATGGATTTTGGTTTACAAGAATAGTGGATGAATTCAGGTGAGTAGGAGGTAAATTGGCTGTTTGGGTATGTAGGGTGGTCCAATCCTAACTCTGATTGGTGGGGGTAGAATTGGGTGGGCTAATATGGGTAGTTGATTTGGTGGGGGCTGATTTCCCTTTCAGGACCATCAAATAGGATTGTTGAGTGGGAGGGGGCAGCAAACTGCTCAATTCAGAATCTGCTGAATAGGGCTCTGAAGCTGTATCAGCGGAAGTGGCATGGGGGCAGGATTTTTTTGAATGGTCAAGCCAAAAGCAGAGGGGACAAATTTGGTGACCATTATCAACATGAGCCCAAAATAAATGCTCAGGCGCTGCTGCAATATGAGCATGGTGGGATCTGGTGGGCTATGGCAGGATGGTGTGGTATTATGGTGGCAGTTGCATGAGGGGTGGTAAGGCGCTCTGCCCCAGAGGGAACAGTGAAGATGAGGTTGGGCTGAGTGCCATAAGCCATAAGCCCCACCATCATCTGGTCATACAAAAGTTGGGGTGGAAGGTGAAAAGGGAGGGATGCAAACAACCCCACCAGTATGGTGTCAGAAGGGAGGTGAGTATGGGTAGTAGGGATAGGAGTGTTTTTGTAAATTAGTGTGGTCAAAGCCGCTTCTGCAGCATCCTCCTCCATCTGAAAACCTATGTCAAAGTAGCCCTTAAAAGGGCAGAAATCTATAAAACCAGACGGTGCAAAGGCAGTGGTGGCAAGCTTGAC
This sequence comes from Massospora cicadina, assembly GCA_022478985.1. Classification (NCBI taxonomy): domain Eukaryota; kingdom Fungi; phylum Entomophthoromycota; class Entomophthoromycetes; order Entomophthorales; family Entomophthoraceae; genus Massospora; species Massospora cicadina. The sequence continues at coordinate 1,559 of JAKSZP010018539.1, forward strand.
AATTGCTTTTTCAGCATATGGGAATAACTGCCCATAGTCAACATGGAGGCAAAAAGCAAACGTTGGACTGAGGAAGGGTGAGAGGGTGGGGGCAAGATGGGTGAATGCACGCTAGGTAAAGAGCTAAGCCCTGGGGGGGACAAATCAGCCAGAGGAGTTTGGTGGGCTATTTGAGCCCATTTGCATGCATTTCCCCACAGGGCAGAAAATGCTAGGGGGTGGAGCACCGCTGCTCCACACTGAGGTGGCAGGCGGCAGATCCAAGGACATCAAGAAGGAAGTGGATGTGGCCAGATGGCGGTGGATAAAATAAACTTTTTTAACTTTTTTATTGAAATTCTCAAAAGTGAGTTCAAGTGGAAAGAAAAGTTAAACTTTGATATTTACTCAATGTTCAACCATTTCCTTAGTTATCAGATCATAATAAATCTACACCCAGTTTATAAATTATCCAATTAATCATATCCAATGTACAGTATCAATCTAAATTAAGCATAAAAGCTGTAGTAATCTGGCATACGGTTGCCCAAAAGTTATAACCACTGAGACATTAGGATAACAATATGTGGAATTTTACCCTTCATAACCTGAACGAGGTAAAGATGAACTTGGTATAGGTAACCTTTATTAAATGGAAGAGTTGCACTGCCCAGCCCAGATGCAGTATTGTCAGCTTAACCTTACTAAAGCATGCAAACTGAGATACCAACACTTATTATAACCTTACCATACTCCCAAAGGCTGTACTTAAATTAACTTTAAAATCCCATCAATGTACCAATACAGTTATTCCCTTGAGTTGGACTTAGCTACTTGGCCAATTTGGTGATTTGGCACTAGGTATTTGTAAACATGTCTGTTATTTGGCTTATAGGAGGACACATATTATTGACCTAATTAAATATAACCATGAATTGAAGGCATACTGAACACTATAATCAGGTTCATTTATTTCTACTTAGACCATATTTAGCAACCACAACAGGTGAGTAAGCCTTAGTTTAAATGGGCATACTGGGTAAGGTCTCACCAGCATTGTGAGGAGAGTGTTGCTAACTGTCCAAAAAAACTATTTGGATTAAGGAAACCCCGCCTTGTACAGTGCCAACACCATCATAGCTTATAGATAAAACCAGAATACCTTTATAAGGAGGTATACCAAAAATGCAGCAAAAGTTTACATTGGATAAAGGATCAAATAAAAATAGCCTTTGTTAAAAGGGAGGGAGATGATCAACAGAGAGCTTGGTCAAAGTGTTGGATTTTTGGCTTGAAAGGAGGATCACTGGTGCTGTTTGCCTCAAATACAACAATAAATGTGAGGGGCTTTTCTCACCACCTATATGAAAATAATTGAAACAAAAAAATATCAAAAATGGTTAATTTTTATAATAGTTTATTGGGTGCCGCGCGGGGTAAAAGAGAGAATCCACTTAATAAATTGATAAAAGTATTTGAAATGTCAAGGCTCGATGTTTGGATGGCTTGAGAAGTTCTGAATTAAGTAATATGGATTTTAGCCTATTGAAGCTCAGAAAATTTGCTTCACTATGGCTTAATGACTGATGGGGAGTTAATCTTTGGTAATATGTACCCATGGGGTAATGATTTAATAAATTTCAGCTAATTCCCTTTAGCAAAATTTATTGCACCCTGGGGGACCTCCACCAAGCTTATAAAAGGGGGTGGTCCCTGCTTTGGTGCTGGCTTTGAACTAGTCATGACCAGGGAAGAAACCTTTGATGGACTCCCAAGGTTTACCCGTGAAGTCAGGGAAATTCAACTTCCTGACTTGGCACTATTTGCCCAGTTAGTAGTCATAATAGTGTTGCCCTAATTTTTTGGATTCCACTGAGAATTGGCCAGGGTTTTTTGGCTGATAATAACGTTATTTATATTCAAATTGTCCTAATTATCATCGAGGACTTGTAAATGTCTGACATTCCCCCTTTTTGGCTGATTTTGCCCCAAAACATTCTTATTTTGAAGCCTGGAGGGCAAATGTCCAACATCACCCCCTCAAGAATGTTGGGAGGAGAATAAGGCCGTAGGAAGCGACCATATATCTAATTGATGGTGACTCCAGAAGTGAAGGATTTGATAGAGTACTCATCCCCTCACATGTATGTTACTGAAAATGGCCCTTCCCAGATAGAACCAACTTTTCACTTCTAGGAGTAATGTGGTTGTGATAATACAACTCCAAGTCAGATACTTGGAAGGAAGGGAGAGGGGTTTGGAACTCATTAGCTGCTTAGGCTTCTTTTGAGACTGTCTTGGCCAAGTTAGTCATAGCTTCCACTAGTTGGATGATGCGTTGAGCCAACTTTTCATGGCTTTCTCTGGGTCAGTTCTGTCAGTGAAAATATCTTTTGCTAGTAGAGCTGGTACCCCAGGTTCTCAGCCATACAATACATGGAAAGGGGACATCTTTAGGATGCAATGATAACTAATTCAATAGGCCATGAGGGCACTGGGTAAATAAAGATCCCAGTGGAGAGGGTCTGAATTGTCCATTTTGTGGAGTATGAAGACCAGGGTTCTGTTAACTCTTTCTACAGCACCATTTGTGGATGGGTTATAAGGGGATGAGAAGAGTTGTTGCACTCCCATGGAGGTGGCAAGGAGTTTCACCACTCAGGAGGTAAAATTTTTCACATTATCACATAGGAGGACCTGTGGACATCCATGCCAGGTGAAAATGTATTGGTGTAAGAAGATAGCCGTGGCTTTAGAAGTTTGAATGGGGAGAGCTGCAGCTTCAACCCATTTGGTAAAATGATCAATACCAACTAAGATATAGAGATTGCCACCTGTGTTCTGAGGGAGAAGGACCTACCATATCCAAACTTATGGTGTGGAAGGGTTGTTGCGGTGTTATAGGTTAATACTGATATTGGGTCTTGAAGCGTGATTGAATTTTACAGGTCAGGAATGCATCCAAGACTTCAGTTATGGTTTCCAAGATGCCCTTCCAGTAGTATCTCTCTTTTACCCACTCATATGTTTTGTGTACTCCGCCATTCCACATGATAATGTGAGACTCCAAATTGACAAGAACTCGCTCTGAAAGCCAGATATAAGGCAACCATTTTACTCCTACTTTCTTATATAACTTCCCATTTTCCACCTTGGTTTTTCAGGAATGTCAAGCTAGCATTTTTTGTACTGGTTCATCTTCATCAGCCCAAGCATCTGGATTCATGAGGAGATCATGTAGCTTCTCTGCTTCACTATTGTCTAAGTGAATAAGGGGCAGCCACGTCAATCCATCTACATTCATGTGGCGCATTTCTGCCTGATGCTCAATATTCATATCGTAATGCTGGAACTTCAGAGCCCAGCGAGTCAACCGCCCCATGGGATTCTTCATATTCTGCAACCACTTCAGAGAGGCGTGGTTGGTGATCACTTTGAAGGGAGTTCTATATAGGAATGGGCGGTAGTGTTTGAAAGCGATCAGGACAGCCAAGCACTCCTTCTCCATGATGCTTTAGTTACGCTTAGCTTTTAAAAGCATTTTTCTAAAGTAAGGCACGGTATGATCAACCCCATGCTCATCTAATTGAGCCAATTGAGCTCCATCAGCGTAGTCAGAAGCATCTGTGAATAACATGAAAGGTTTACTGTAGTCAGGATGGTGGAGTATTGGCCTTTTTGAAATAACTCCTTCAGATTCTCAAAGGTGGCCTTTTGTTCAGTACCCCAATGGAAGGGGATGTTCTTATCCAGGAGGCGGACAAGGGGCTCAATGAGCTGGGCAAATTTTGGGATAAATTGATGGTAGTACCCCATCTTGCCCAAGAATACCTGGATGTCATGAAGGGTTTTGGGCGCAGGCATCTTGGATATTTCTTTAACTTTATCTTGAAGTGGTTGTATCCCATCTTGTGAGATAGCATGTCCAAGGGGTACATTTGGAGGGCTTTAGTTTGATATTAGATGCCCGCAAATGTTAAAACCTCCTTTAGATGGATGAGGTGTTCATTGAAAGTCTTGGAGAAAAATGTAATATCATCAAGATAGATGATGACGCAGCTTGATTTTAGATCCTGCAAGATATAAATTATTGCTCGCTGGAAAGTGGTGGGCGTGTTTCACAACCCTTGCAGTAGTTGGGTAGGTTGGAAGAGACCCTCACTGCAAATGAGAGCACATTTCTCCTGTTCTTGTGGAGAAAGATCCATTTGCCAATAACTGCTAGCCAGGTCCATGGCTGAAAAAAACTTGGACCCAGAGAGTTGGGCCTAAGTGTCATCAATGCGAGGGATTGGGTAACTATATTCCTTGGTGAGGTTGTCTAATTTCCAGTAGTCCATCACTACCCAATGACCTCCATTTTTCTTTTTTATCAATAGGAGTGGGTACAACCAAGGGCTTTGTGATGGCACCAGCAATACAGCATCCAGCAGCTGTTTGCGCTCAGTCTGCATCTGTAGCTCCTCAACTTTTGATTTGCAATAGGGCATGGAGAAAATGGGTTTAGCATCTCCAAAATCAATAGTATGCATCCACCCCTTTTTGTGCCCATAGTAATTGTTGGGTTTGGAGAAAATGTTTCTGTAGGCCTCAATTAAGGTGTGGACTTTCTTAAGCTCATCTGGGGTCAGTTCATTGGAGATATGAACAGAAGGTAGGGTACATATAGATTGGTCAGCGGGTAATCCCATATCTGCCATAGACCCAAGAAAGTGGACTTTATTAATGTCCTCAATGGGTATCAGCAGGCCTCTTCCGATCTCCTGATGCTTTTTTACCACCATATCCTTCTTAGTGAGATTCCCTAGCAAAAGGTTAATAGTCTGATGATAGGCGGAGTCTAACATGCCTGGCAAAACTCTGGGCTCTAAATGACTAAATCCCTCTATGCTAATGAGGTGCAGTAGGCAGTTGTGTGGGATTTGCATTGTAATCTTTGTGTCCACTACCCTTTGTTCCCCAACCTTAATGACCACCTCTTCAGAAGCATTGAAAGGGATAACCTCCAGGGCGTCCACTGAGGGAGGCAACAGTTTGGTATGCCTGCCGGCCATGGTGTAATGCAGAGATAAAGCGGAGGAGGGATACTCAATGGATTAAATGTAATCCTTTTTATTGAGCTCATCATTAGACAGAATCAGAGGAACCCCATAATTGAGCAAGGAGAGATAGCCATGTTTCAAATTAGTAACAAATTCATATTTGATCATAAATTGTGTTCCAATGAGTAATTTATAGGTGTTATTGGGCAAAGCCACTGCTGGAGCTGACAAGAGAAGCTTCCCAAAATGAATGGGCAGAGAAGAAAAGCTTCCAATGGCACGGGTGTTGTTTGGGCCTGCAGTTCCAAACTCTTGAGTGTAGTTAAGATCAGGGGCCTGCTTAATCTTCTTAATGAGTTTGGTTGACACAACGTTCACCAGGGACTTAGTGTTAAGGATAGCTTTAACCCACACTCCAAAGTATGATGACCTCCACTTTAGTTAAAGTATCATCCAAGGAGGGGGAAGAGCGAGGACCTCTTTTAGATGAAAAGTGAAGGCAAGGCGTTTGGCCGTTTCAGGATATTTCTCCTGGATAGTCTTCAGGGTATTAATGCACTGGGTAGATCAGAGAAATGTGACAATGAGCTGGTCAGCGTCACTGGCAGTGTCAATAATCTCAAGTCCCCTTATCACTTGCTGAAGATAAGTTTGATGAGGGACCTTAGCCCAATCCACTCTCTCTGGGTTTAATTAATCAGGTATCACCACTTCACCTGAAGCTCCTAAAACTTAATGAATAACATCCTCATTACCCCCCAGACTCATCGTCAGAGGGGTTATCAATGCAGGTTAGGGAGCCCATAGGAAGTGGGGTAGTTTTAAGACCTCCCTTATGGGATGATAGGTCCTGGGTTGCTCTTCCACCTTATTAAATTTTGGGGGAGGCGTTGGGATTATCACAGCTCGAGTTTTAACCTTCAAAGTAGGGGGTTTTTGCTGCCTCAGGGAGACAGTTTTCAGACTAGAGTTAGCTGAATGAGAAGTTGAGGGGGATAGCAACTTAGAGGTGAATGCTTTAACTTAAACAGCTAGGGGTCATTCAGTGGCTGTGTGCTTCTGTGAAACAGACGGTGAAGCTTGTGTGAACTGAGAAAGGGGTTTAGGCTTAGGAGCCAGTTTTGGGACTACTTGGGAAGGCCGCTTTAAAGAAGAAGATGAGCAAGGAAAAGGGGCGACGGCTTTCACCCGCTGAGTCTTTTGAACTAAAGATGAAGGGGAGCACTTTCCCATCACCGCCATTACCATCTGATTATTGTTATGGGAAGAGGAAACAGTGAGTAATGCAAATCCATAGGAGCAGGTTTCCACAGGGAAACAGCTGTAGTAGATGCTAAATTGATTGGCGTAGAAGCTTGGCTCATAGTTCCTTGTGTAGGGTCAAGCTCATAAATATCTGCAACCGCTAATAAAGCCACCTTGATATCCTGTACAGTTTGAAAAGTGCGCTTTACAGAAGAGAGATGCATCACCAATGGGGTGAGATGTCAAGCCAGCCAAGATAGCTGCAATTGAATCATTGAGAGGGAGCATTTGGGCAAGCAACAAAGGTTGAGCTTTATTATAGAAGCGTATAACAAAAGAGATGATCGATTCTCCCTCTTGCAAACTAAGGCACATAAAGGCCTGTTTTTGTTGCTGCAAACTTTGTTTAGACCAAATTCATCAAAAAAGCTTGCTTAACCTCTGCCCAAGTGTTGAGGTTGACCATGGTGGGGACCATTCTTTCTTGTGCTATCCAATTTAAGCAAGGAAGAATGTACTGGATTTTTTGCCTGGTCAGTTGCTCCTTCCATCGCAGATTCATAAACATAAAGGAAGGAGGCAATACTGCCCTCACCAGGTATGAACTTGTCTCGCAGAGGGGGTTTTCTTATAACAGGGCATTGTAGTGAGTGCTGCTCAAGCCGTTTAAGGCGAGACAGAGCACTAGCTAGCTGGAGTTCAATGGAAGCTAGCTGAGGGTTTATTTCCATCGTTTTAGTGGTTTTTGTGGTGTACAGGTGCCCCCTGTAGTGAGCACCACTTGTTGGATTTTTGGCTTGAAAGGAGGCTCTCTGGTGCTTTGTGCCTCAAATCCAACAATAAATGTGAGGGGCTTTTCTCACCACTTGTATGAAAATAACTAAAACAAATAATATTAAAAAGGGTTACTTTTTATAGTAGATTATTGGGAGCCACACGGGGTAAAAGAGAGAATCACTTAATAAATTGATAAAAGTATTTGAAATGAGGCTGAACTTTTGGATGGCTTGGGAATTTCTGAATTAAGTAATATGAAATTTTGGCCTATAAAAGCTTGGAAAACTTGCTTCACTATGGCTGAATGACTGATGGGGAGTTAATCTTTGGTAATATGTACCCATGGGATAATGATTTAATAAATTTCAGTTAATTCCCTTTAGCGAAATTTATTGCACCCTGGGGGACCTCCACCAAGTCTATAAAAGGGGGTGTTCTCTGCTTTCATGCTGGCTTTGAACTAGTCATGACCAGGGAAGAAACCTTTGATGGACTCCCAAGGTATACCCGTGAAGTCAGGGAAATTCAACTTCCTGACTTGGCACTATTTTCCCAGTTAGTAGTCATAATAGTGTTGCCCCAATTTTTTGGATTCCACTGAGAATTGGCCAGGGTCTTTTGGCCAATAATAACGTTATTTATATTCAAATTGTCCTAATTATCATTGAGGACTTGTAAATGTCTGACATTCCACCTTTTTGGCTGATTTTTCCCCAAAACAATCTTCTTTTGAAGCCTGGAGGGAAAATGTCTTACACAGAGAAACACTACCCCAAGGATAATTAGGGTGATAGCCTGGATCGCTTATTGGGCTTAGATAAGTTTTGGCTAATAAGGTGCGACTACCATCTATGTACTTCTATAGCTCAAGTATATGTGAACTCAAGAATTTGACAAAAGTGGAAGGTTACCATTTTTAGTGATATCAAGTAATGAAAATAAATACAATTCTCATTTGGAAATCAGATATAATGAACTATCCTCATTTAAAAAATAACGAGTGATCTCCAGCACCGTTGATGTAACACTATGAAACTTGTTATGCACTTTTTTGGGGTTAACCTGGGCCTATTTGGCCTTAACCCAGCATTATCAATGGTATATTTGAGATCTGAAAGGGTGGCTGATCTGATCCCTTTGGTCTTCTTTATTCTCCCCTATTCTAAAGATTCACACTTAGATTAAATCATGAGATATGAAAAGCCTGGGGCAGTTGAGTATCTTTCTTTAACTGTTTTTATAATTAAACAATGGTAAGTTTGGCTTAATATGCAGTCAACCAAGCTATACATCCTTCCTTGATAAAACAATAAATATTGAGCTGCACATCTTCAGTGTTCTATTGTAGAATATTGCTGGTAAGTAGGTTGCTGGTATAGCATTGGATTTAAAAGTGATGAGGGGGCCACATAAATTTGGCAAGTGGCGATGCATAGGGTCAGTAAGAAGAATGTACCGCATATAGATGTGTTATCAGAAAATTAGAAGCATAAGGTGAGGTGTGTCATGTTCTATAAATCTACCATCTATGAAAAAGTAAAATTTTAAACTGCTCTTTTTGATCTTTAAATTTAAATTTAAAGCTAAAAATATTTTTTTCTTTTCACTTTTCTTATTATTCTTAAAGCTATATAAGTGAAGAAACTCTACAAGGCTCCATTGTCAATTCGCCCCCCTGTAAAGTCATTTTGCTTTATGCATTGGTGGGCGCCTCCTATATTGTCTCAAAAAGGTCAGTCACTACATTAGGAAAGCACTTTTCATTTGAATCTTAAGCTGTGACAGCTTATAGTGTTATCTTAAGTTTTTTCACTATACTTACTTCTCCTCACCAATTTAGCATAATAGGCCTCAGTGTGCATCTAAGCTAGCGTGGACGTCTGTTATGACAAGTAGTAGTCAGGTAAAATTTTGAGCTATGACTTTTGGATGACTGTGCAATTGGTAACTTCCTCATCCAGATCCTTCATGTTCACATTTTATGTATGCTTATTGTCTTTAGGTACTCTTGTCAGTGCAAAGTATAATGATATCTTTGATTGAGATTTTTAAGCGTGTCAAAAAGTTGATATGACTGGACGATATGCTATACATTTCAGCGGATCAGAAATTGGAGTTGAGACAAGTCTTGAGATCGATGGAAAAGATATATGTATGAAAATTGAATCAATCAAAGTGTTGACTGCTAAGCAAATTAAAGGAAATTACGCTGATACTTTGAGATAGACGAAAACTCCCAGAAAAGGGAAAACGAATAGGAGATCACCAATCAGAGAATGCATTTGGCTTGGGAGACTGAGATTTAAGATTTGAACAAAAGATTAAGAGGGGGAGGTCTTTTTGGAGGTTTTTGCAGATAAGTCTGCAATTATTAGAAGATTAATAAATTATCAAAAGGGCAATCACTCCATATATTATTTATCAGGTTTTCATTAGAGTCAGCGATCTCCATATCATCTGATTTGGTTGTTCAGTGGCTAATACCCTGCATAAACCAACTTGGTGGAATCAAGCCATTACGCCAAGAATTAAAAGTGGTGCTCACTGCAGGGGGCCACTGGTCAACTGTAGCATATCAGCCCTAGGGAAAAATGGTGAGCCCTCACTTGTTACAACAGAACCTGATCAAGTTCCACATGCGATATGTTGAGGAAGTGTGGGAAGCATCCAACAATGAACCAGTACTTTTTACAGTATCAGAGCCAGGTGATGGAGATGCTATTGTCGATTTGAAATTAGAAACTTGTCCTGAGTTGATGGCAGACCAACAATGTCACTCTACAAATGTGACCACTCAGCAGCTGCGTGGCATTATGGAATGGCTTCTGCGGGGGTATTGACTCTATGAAGATGAGGCGGGGGAGCATGCTTTGAGTTTTTTTTACAATCTCTGGGACTAAGAAACCCACTATGCATTGTATATGTCCTATATGGATGTGACTACCTTGGGATTATCTCGACAGCTTAGTACCCATGGAACTGAATAGTATTTAGTCGCTTATATGCAACTATCTATCCGCCAGCTACTGCATGTGCTGGCTCACCACAATATTGAAATTGGTGACATAATGCGGTTCATTCAAGCCCAGCAGAATGATACTTGCCTCCTGCTTGAATGCCTTGATCGCTCTTTTTTGGAGGTACAGGGGGCGCTGGTACAGGTGGACCACCGTGTTGGGGATGTCCGCCATCGGTTGGACGTTTTGGTACCACAGTTGAATCTAGAGTTACCTCAAGTGATAGGAGAACTGTTGGATTGCATGGGTTTATCAGTGGAATGGATTTGGGACATAACCACGTTGGGAAGCAATACTGAGCACTTTATGATGGCCTGGCAGAATGGGTGGAAGCGCTTGAAGCCATGATAGCTCAAATCAGGGAAAAGATAACGCTGACAGAACAGTGAATAATGGATTATGTTGGTTCCGTAGCAGCTGAATTCAGCCATCTTTGCATTGAGTGGAGTAATCAGCAAATGATGGATAACATGCTCATTCCCTTGTCAACGTCCCCTGAATATCTCCAGTTGATATGTCATGTTACACAATTAGGAATTGTTAGCCAGGCTGAGTACAGGTGATCCATTCCTTTTCCGTTCTTTGAGATGGGAGAATATGCGGATATGCAAGTACAGCTGGATACTTTTCAATGGGCCAATGAGGAAATGGTGCGAGAATGAGCCACACATATTAGCCAAGTAGATGATGCTAATTGACAAGTGCGTGATGCTAGCAGGCAGCACAAAAGAATGCAGAGCACAGTGGAGGACGTTCTCTCATAACTACAGGCCGTGGAGCAGAAACTGGATTCTGAGCGGGAATTCTGTCATGAGTTGCAAAATCAGTATGAGATGCTTGAACAAGAGTTTCAGATGGCCAGTGTAGGTGCTATTCAGTTAAAACGGAACAGACAATCAACGAACATTTTGCTGAGCAAGATGGAGCTGGGGGAAACAGTGCAGTTAGTGGTGATTAGGGGGAGGAATGCTATGGATTGGCCAATGAGTATCCCTCAGGGGTCGTGGCAGACCCTCCTTGCAATACTACTTCTTATGAGTCCATTTTGGCGGATTCAATTCCATCCACCCGTCCCTACAATAGCTCCCAAGGAGATGTTTCCCCTAGTCATTCAGAACCCAATTTGGCTGCTCCTCGCAGCTAGAGCTCAGAGAAAGGCGAAGCTGTTCAAATTGAGAAATTAACACCCTTCAGTCATGATGGAAATATGCATGGCTACTTTAAGTGATTCAAATTTGCTGTGAAAGGGGCTTCAGATAGGTGGAAAGCGAAACTGTTGCTGTCTGCTTTGGATGTGAAGGGCGCTGATCAAGTCACCTGCTACCTTCCAAATAGCTCAGTATTTTAAGAAGAGGTAAAAGTGACTGTTCTCCAGCTGTTTGGGGGCGTGGCCAAGATGGCTCAACAAAAGGCTGACTTCCTGACCATATAGTTCCACCAAAATGAGCCCCTGTTAGAATTTGCTAAACGTTCTCAGAGGAAGTGCATGTGTTAATCAGTGCCAACATTTTATCTGCCAAGGAAGTCAGTATAGCAATGATGACGGCCATCAAACCATACCAGGAATTACATAATGCTATGTCTCATATTTTAGATGAAGCTGTGGGGTTTATCTGAATTGTGAACACCTTATGTCATCTCTACACCACATTCAGCGCCCCCAATGTAGAGCGAAAGGCCCCTGCTGTCACCGCAGCATACTCCTTGGGATATGGGCCACAGCAACTGAGCTATAAGGCATTGGAACATATTTGTCCATCATAAATATCAGCAGATCCTTTTCATCCTATGTACACTCAGCTGGTTCATCCCCAACCTTTGAATAATACCGTTAACCTTTGAACTGGTCCTCTCGTTGCAAGTTATAGATGTGAACCCTTTATGAATGCTTGCTTCCAGTGTGGACAAAGAAGGCATTATGTGGGTATTTGCCCTAGCATCCTGCAGGTGTATGCGATGCCATCTGGGATGATCAAGCAGAGAAAATCTTGAGCGGAGTAGAGATGTGACGCTCTACCTCAGCTAAGTCAAATTCAATTGTACCCAAAGATTATCAGGAATCTCTTTGCGTAGGACTTGGAACTCAGCCGGATGACTTGATATACCAACAGCTTCCATCAGATACCCCAGCTTCTGTTCCAGAGAGTGATTATTCGCCCCCAAGCTCTAAGTTCCGCCAGGATGTGCAGAAGCCATACGCATGGCAGATCCTGGAACAAACTGGAATAAGCAACGCGGATCCCTCCATGGAAATTGCCTCTCTAGTAGGGGTTAATGTAGCAATTCCAGTCAAAAAAATCACTATGGAGTATCCTCATGTCAGTATGGGCATATCTTACTTCCTGAGTAACAAAAAGCCTCTGGACGGCCACATAATAAACACTGATGGTTTTTCTTATTTGGAGTGCACTTACTGTCACATTTACGTTCAAAACACAAAAATCCACGTTATCATAGATACTGGGGCCCCAGTGAATATAATATCTACCAGGTTGGTTGCTAAGTTTCCGTTGAAGCCAGATGTGGACCACAGAGTAGTATATGGAACTGCGGGGACACAAAGTACTGTGTCCAAAGGAGCATACAGCACATTGACTTTGCAATTTGGGTCAGTTAGGGCTTCTGCTCCAGCAGTGGTTCTACCAAACAATAACTAAAATATGCTAATTGGTGCAGCATTTGGGAGGAAATTTAAAGCTGTGATAGATATGGTGGAGAAAACCCTTAATATTTTGGGACAAAAGATTCCCATTTACTTTACCTCTAGCGGAATCCTAATGGATCCATTCTGCTCCAGTCAAATCAATCTGGCTTACAGTGATGGGGTGATTCCTGTCCAATTTTGGTGAATGAAGCGGAGAAATAGAGCCCTCCCCAACCAGATCTATGAGTATAAAGAAATTCCGCTCAGAGCAGCAAGTGCTTTGAGCCTACTGTCTGGACACCAGTGCATAATAGGAACTGAGCTCAAAATTGATGCCCTAAAGGGCTATGCGGGGAACTTATAAGCCTCACAGAAAATCAAGGCTTGAACCACATGTGGCTCCAGGGCTACTGCTACCCGGGAATGGGGAGGTGAAGGTACTGCTAGAAAATTTACATAAAGAGATGATAATGATCCAGCGGCACCAAGTGGTGGCTTATCTACAATTGGCTCCTATAGATGAAGTTCGCCATAGTAATGATTTCATATTGTGGGAGGACCTCGTCCTAATGACAAATTCATCTTTTGGTGTAATGATAATGGTTCTGCAGGAAGTGCTAATTGAATTTTTGGTGGAACAGCAAGATAAGGTGATAGCTTTATTTGAAAAATACTGGGATATTTTTGCATATGACAATTATGATTTGGGGTGCACCCAAGAGGTGGCACATCGGATAGATATGGTGGATCACCCTCCCGTTTGATTACAGCCTATTAGACATTCAAAGGCAGCAGAAGAGGTTGTCTCCAATGAGTTAAATAAACTTATCGAAAAAAGGATGCTGGAGCCATCAAACAGTCCGAGGGCATTGCCAGTGCTCATTGCAAAAAAAAGATGGCACAAATAGGGTGGTTATTGACTATCAAAAGCTTAATAGCATAAAAAAGAAGGATTCCTACCCCCTACTGTGGATTGATGACACATTAGATTGATTAGGTGGGCGAATTATTTTTCCGCCATGGATTTGATCTCAGGGTATTGGCAGATCAAATTGCCATCAGCGGAACAGGAGAAATGCGCTATCATCACTTCAAAGGGTTTATCTCAGCCAACACATTTGCCACAGGGTTTGTGCAACGCCCCAGCTACATTCCAGTGTGCTATGGATATGATTTTAGGTGAATTAAAGATGTCCTGCATCTTAGTTTACCTTAATGATATCAATATGTTCTCACAAACGTTTACAGAGCATCTTGCCCATTTGGGACAAGTGTTCCACTGATTCACTAACACTAATAGCAAAATCAAGCCTCGAAAGTGTCATTTTTTTAAAGAACAATAATACCTTGGGTTCATAGTGGATTCAAAAGGGGTTAAACTGCAGCTGGCAAAGGTGGAAGCGATAAGCAAGATGACCCGCCCAGGTAATAAACGGGATATTCAAGTCTTCTTGAAGATGGTCAGGTACTACCAATGGTTCATTCCTAATTTCAGTTGTATCAGGGCACTGCTCTTTGAGTTTCTAAAGAATAATGCCTCCTTCAACTGGATGGAATGATGCCAAAATGCTTTTGATGTGTTATGAACTGCATTATTGAGTGCACCCATTTTGCAATATCCCAACTTAAAAAACAATTCATAGTACAAACAGGTGCATCGCTCTCTGCTATAGGGGCAGTATTATCCCAGAAGGACAATGACGGCGTGGAGCACCTTGTTGCGTTTTGCAGTCAAAGATTGAACAGTCATGAACAAAACTACACCGTGACCAAGTGGGAGTGCTTGGAAGTGATTTAAGCATACAAACAGTTTTGGGTATATTTACATGGGGTAAAATTCCAAGTGGTGATGTATCATGCTTCCTTGCACTGTCTGCAGAATCTCCGTGAACCTGAAGGATGGCTCATGCGTTGGGCACTGAAGCTAAAGGCATATGATAGAAAGATTGTACACCATCCGGGAGCAAAACATTAAAATGTGTATTATCTTTACTGACTGCCAACGGTTGTCATCATGGCAGATTTGGCTGACATTATGTATGAGAAGATTGTGGTGAACAAATACCATGATGAGCCGCCACAAATGATCAAGGCATTAGATGGGCTTAATCAGGATACTTTCATATTTGAAGGGGAACTATATAAGCAGATTAAAACTTTATGCTGAGTTTCCCTAAACCTTCCACTAGACCACGATTATTATGGATGCCCATCAGGCGGTATGACATGGATGATTGTAAGAACGCTAACGTTTTTGCAACCCCACTACTATTGGGAGAGCATGCACTATGATGTTCTGGAAATGGTAAGCTGTTGCCATCATTGTCAAGTGGAAAAGCCATTCCACAAGAAGACCACATACCAGCTGGTTATGCCTGGTTTGCCTGGCACACCGTTTCCCTTGATGTAGTGGGACTTCTGCCAACTGGCATGAACCGATCTAAGTATATAACCGTCACAATTGATCATTTGACAAGATGGGTGGAGGCCAGGGAAATTAACGACTTGGGAGCGGTAACTACAGCCAAGTTTATTATGGAGTGCATTATACAGCAACATGGCTGCCTGCAGTTCATTTTAACGGACAAAGGAACCAATTTCACTTTGCACATCTTGCCCAAGTTGAACGAGTTGATGGCGATCCTTGGAGTTTTGACTACACACTACCATCTGGAATCAAATGGAAAGGTGGAACAGGTCAGTGGAACCTTAGTGAGCATAATTCGTAAGTTGATGAAAAATTGACCCTCAGAATGGATACCCTCCTACCTACAGCTGTGTTTGTGTGTATAATATCAGTTATCATTCATCCACTGGCAAGAGCCCTTTCCAACTGCTGTATGGTCAACATCAGGCTCTGCCTGCTCTGCTTTATTCGTGTGTAGAGGACACTGGTGGTGTGGAACCCCAGCGGTATTTGACGAATCTGATGGAAATGCTGATCAAGTTATAAATGGAAGCCTATAACACTTTGGCCAAGAAGATTTGCAATCAGGCAGCTGACCAGAAAAGATGGAGCGGACTTCCGCTATTCACTGTAGGGGATCATGTCTTATTCCATGACCAACATGGATTTGTTTGGAAAAACAAGCTCTTTAACATCTGGGATGGGCCATTTGAGATAGTTGATAAGACTTGCATGGACGCCTACACCATCAAGGAACCAGTGGGGGTCAGATTATCAACTGAGTTCATGCAAAGTTCCTTCAAGCATATAGGCAATAGGAGCATACTTTCTAGTCAAAGGGGGTAATGTCAAGAAGTTGATATGACTGGACAATATGGTATAATTCTGGCGGATCAGAAATTGGAGTTGAGATGAGTCTCAAGATTGATGGAAAAGATAAATGTATTAAAAGTGAATCAATCATAGTGTTGACTGCTAAGCAAATCAAGGAGAATTATTCCGAGACTTTGAGATGATGAAAACTCCTAGAAAAGGGAAAACAAATAGGAGATTACCAAGCAGAGGATGCATTCAGCTTGGGAGACTGAGACTTAAGAGTTGAACGAAAAGATTGAGAGGAAGTGGTCTTTTTGGAGGTTTTTTCAGATAAGTCTGCGATTATTAGAAGATTAATAAAGCATCAATAAGGGTGAACGCTCTATATATCATTTGTTGGGTTTTTACTAGAGTCAGCGATCTTCATATTGTACAATTTGGTTGCTCAGTAGCTAATACCATATGTAAATTAACTTGGTGGAATCAAGACGTTATGCTGAGAATTAACACAGCGGTTTGTACACCATGTTGATGATAGACTTGAGTTGCTGAATAAATGCTGTCCCAATTAAAAATTTTAAGGATTTGGGATTTCAACATACCTACATAAGCCTGCTTAACCAATTATAACACCATCTTCTTTATCCGCTATGAGTGATCTACCTTTGTGGATATAAGTTATCTTGGGTGATGATAACTACTGTTTGGCATAATTACTAATGGGATATTTACTAATCTGTTATGATTTGATTCAACATATTTACTGATGTCCCATCGGAGAGGATTAATCAATTAGAAAAGTGATTCAACTACTGATTCAAATATAAATTTTAATTATATTGTAGGACTCAATAGGAGTTTGTCTCTGATTGATTAAGTGATTTATATTAGTTTCTGGGTGTTTGCAACACTTTTGGTAGCAATTTTCAATATAACCTTTTAGTAACATCGATGAATCCCCCTTGGGTTGGGACCATCTAGTACTAAAAAAAGATAACCTTTTAGTAAACGTGACCTGATGTTAATAGGCAAAAGGTCCCTTTACATAAGCAGGTTGATAGCTTAATATTAGTAATATTCTGGGGTTAAGCAAAGGCGTTGGGACAATTTCTTTGATACAACCCAGAAAGGGTCACATTCCTGTTGCCAGCGAAATCTGACTAGATGGATGAAGAAGATCATCATTTGAGGTAACTTTAGAGGGTAAATCCATAGACGATGGCTGCCGTTTCCTATTGGAGTGCCAATGGAAGAGTTGGGAACCAGATTCCCCTGGTTTTTATTAATTAAGCAGACCTGAAGATAGAAACTTGAAGGCATATAAACTAGACTGTCAACCAATTAGTGTATATTTATCTTAGGATTAGAGTTTAAGGATAAAGTATCCTTTGGTACTTATTACTATCAAGATTTTCCGCAGGCTCCTGCATCAAGGGAGGAAGAGAGAACCTCTGAACTTATTGATAGGGTAAGTTCCATTTGGAGGAAGAGCCAGAGGGAGAAGTTACCTTGCTTTTCATAAATACTTAAAGAACAAGAAGGAAGAGCGTTAGCACCAGTCTAGCGTTGGAGACAATACTTAATTTGGTTGTGAGAATCTCAACTAGGGGGATAGTCTTCATACTATTGTCAAACCATCTAACTATTATCAAAAATCTATTACAACACACATATCAGAAACTGTGCAGTATACTAGAAAGGTTTCAGGGAGTAACCACAGACTCAAAAGTTTACACAGGGCTTGTTGGGAACCACGATTGTGGGTGCCACTATGGTGATCAAACCAAACATAAGGACCAAGGAGCTTTAGGCTTTTTCAGATACAGAATTTCTAAAGCCAGCGGTGCCATATACTCTTCATGTTGGGCATTTGGGTTAAAAGGTAATTTGACTGCCATATTAATAGATATAATAACACACTGATCTCATATTTAAGTGTTTAACAATACAAACCTTTAAAACAATAATAATACAATTAGAGACACTCATAAGAGTTCCAAATGTTAGCTATGTGCACGTCTGTAAGACCTTTTTTAGTCCAGAGACATTTGAGACTGTCTCTGACTTGATGGTAGTCCATCATGATCAAGTCTACCTGTAGGAAATCTTTTTCTTTTAAGGATGGTACATCGGTAGGGGCTTCAGTTTTGTCTGAAAGGCCCAATTCTAATGGCTTTACTTCACCATGGATCTCCTGGGTAGGAATCATCTGATTGTAAGTATTTTAATAATGTATTTTGGCCAATAGAGAGCACGTTGTACAACAGGTTGTTGAGGATGTGTCAGGTTCATCATAAAAGTTAATTGTACTAATTTGAGGAGAGTGTATTGCATTGATGAAAGGGTGTTGCTTATCTTGGGGACTTCGTTCTGACCACTTAAGGAGATATGTGTCATAACATACTGATAATAATAAAATGGGCTGGAACTCAGGGTGAGTGACCACCCAGAACACCAGCCAGAATACCTCCAGTAAAGCCATCCATATTATGATATGAAACAGTATTAAGGAAGCCATAAGCATCAGCTTGAGATTTTCATTTGTTGGCATCATAGTTACTAGATGTCCGGTGGGCTGCTAAAATTCACAGATAAAATTTGACTTTTGAAGGACCTTTTTTATTGGAACTAAAGGTTAGAAAGGGAAAAATATGGTGCGACAATGGAACATGTGGGGCTGCTGCCATACAATCTCACAAAAAGTTTGTAGAATGAAAGCAATTACACTCACTAATGGAGATAATTATGCAATTTGACTATGGCGAAATGACATAAAATCTTTACAACTTCAGAACAATCTTGGCCTGGCCAGCTGACTTATGCTCAAAGTTTGCCACCAAATGTTCCCTCCCAACACAATTCTGCTTGGCAGATCGGTGACACTTCACCTTGCAGGCAACTGGATGCGCTCATGGCTAGGAGAATATATTGCAGGTCCCATTGAGTTAATAAAGGGTTTATTGCACCCATACTTATCAGGGATGGCCTTGTTGTTGCAGATGATAAAGGGAACAGCAGATGTGAGTTTTTTAAGCCCAAAGCTAGTTTACTTGATTTAGTTTTAATTAGGTATCAATTTAGATATATCAGTGGAATATGAACTTCTGGAGACAACCATTTGAGGAAAAAGAATTGCTGCCAACCCTATTCTATCAATGGCTCCTGTCCACCTCCACCTCCACTTCCCCCCGCGCCCCAAATTTTCTGAACCAACTCATATGTGGTTGGCATGCGAGGATGATGCGACCTTTAAGGAATATGCTGTCACCCATCTCTCATCTACCATATAGGTTATGTTGCCCAGGGCAATGAGAGGGATAATGTCAGGCGAACAGCAAGTAAGAATTAGACTGGCCTGCCAGCCCAGATGCCAGAGCACCTGAACGGTAAACCAGAATGCCCAAGGCACTGCTGTTGATAAAAAAAATATGGAACTAGAAAGGAGATCCACTAATATCTGCTGGTGAGCCAGAATTTTGTACAGGCATAAAGTAAAATACCAGACAACCATGACTGTTAACCCCAAGGGGTTTGAGAGTGTTGGCGGAAAAGGCGGCTTAATTCTCAACATAAAAAACTAAATTTTGGGGAAGGTTTTTTAATGGAAAATTTAAAGAAGAAAAATTGACCAACAATTATCTCAGTGCAATGCGACTGATTAAATAGTTGTCAATTTGGAGGGAAACCAAGCCGGGATTGGGTCCCACAAGTTTGACCTAACTGGCAAATTATATGGGAATGGGCGGTTAGTTCCCTGGGAAATGACATCAAACAATTCAGTGGCAGTTCAAGCTGCTGTCAGTTTGACCTCAAACGTCCAAACTAAGGCTCAGCTACATTTCCGATGGTTGGCATGATGGAGTTTGGCCCAAAAAGTGGCGGGAATCCTCCAAGGCCACCCCACATAGGGGTGAGCCCATTTGGTTGGAAGTAGGTTTGGGACGCCCAACCCGCTCGTGCTCAGTCTCTGGGCCATTTGTTTGGTCAGTGTCATTGCATCAGGTGCAACACCTAATTTTCCAGCAGGAAGCTTTGAAACCTCATTGATGGTGTCCAATGCTATTACCTGCCCATCAGGGGTGATGCCTGACAGATTTGGGAGGGGGGAGATTTTTCATCGTCATGTTAACTGAATCACAATCATCCAGCATTCTGGATAATAGATCAGTCTTAATACCTTTTTGACCATTTGAAATCTGAGCATTGGGCTGATTGCCACTCAAATTAGTTGCGATTGATTTCATTTCAGTGATCTCAGCGCAGATTTTACTGATTCCTCATAGCAGTTCTGCTGAGGAGAGTGTGGGTATTGGAAGCGGGATACAAAGTGGAAGGGCTGTTACCCAGCGCTCATCTACCACGTGAGCGAGATTGCCCTGAGTAATGAGGGGTATGGCCACCCTCTTCAGTACCTTCTTGCTCGAGAATGAGAAAATGGCCCAATTGACACCCAGAGGACGTTCCCTGGGACTTACATTACCCTTTCCTTTTTCCAAGGGAAGGGCCCCACCACTGGGAAACTGTACAAGAGCCACATTATTGTGCGCCTTGGGTAACTTGATTGCTATTACTGTCACAGGTTTTTTTGGGGGGGATGAGGAGCCTCAGGGTGGGATATGTGGAATGCTTCGACCATGTTCATGCAAATGCGCAATCATGTGCTTTGACCCAACTGTTCTCATAGGCTGGATACCCTTTCCAGGTCACAAGATATTGGACAGAATGTCGCGATTTCCAGGATGCTAGGATAGCCTCTACCTCTTCCTCTTCCTCATTTTTGATGATGATCGGTTCCAGTTCTGTAGGAATTGTACCCTTGAAGGGCGACGGCTGGGAAACATGGAAAACGGGATGCTGCTTCCAATGCATGGGGAGCTTCAGTTAGAACGCCCCGTTACCCAATACCTCCTCCACCAAATGGGGACCCAAGCGTTTACTGGCGAATTTATGGGAAGGGGCCTGAATCTTTAAGTGATGGGTGTCAAGCATAACGTAGGAGCCCACCGTAAACTCATGACCTGAAAGATGCTTTTGATCTGCAAACCGCTTGTAGGCGTCTATAGCTTTGGTGAGGTGTTCCTGCACTAAAGATTGTGTTGATCTAATATGAGCAGCATGGTCCGCGGCAGCTTGAACCTCAGGCCGCAAGCATGGTCCAACCAAAAATGAAGGATTATAACCCAACGTTGCTTCATAGGGGGAAAACCCTGTGGACGCGTGGGTCCCATTATTGTACACGAATTGAGTGAGAGGGAGGTTTTGGGAAAAGTATCCTGCGCGGCTGCAGCATAGCAACGCAGGTACTGTTCAAGAACTTGATTGACCCGCTTGGTCTGGCCGTCAGATTGAGGATGATACACCGTGGAGTGACAGGGGGATATTTTCAGGATTGATAGGAGTTCACTCCAAAACTATGTGATGAACTGGGAACCACGGTCACTGATGATCTCCTGGGGGAGACCAAACATCAAAAACACATGGCATACAAAAAGGCGGGAAATTCTTCTGACATAATCGTGGAAGTACAAGGTATAAAAAGAGAAAATTTTGTGAAGCGATCCACCACTACCATCACCACTGTGAACCCATTAGAACAGGGGAGCTCAACGATAAAGTCCTTGGGCACCAATGTACATGGGCCCTCCGCCTGCTGTAAGGGGTGCAGGAGGCCATTTTTGCTGGAACAATCTGACTTGGCCCTGGCACAAGTAACACAATCGGCGATCCAGGCCAGAACTTCTTTTGTCAAACCTGCCCAATTGTAGGTCCATTTGATCAAATCGATGCATTTCTTAGAACCAGGGTGACCAACTGTGGGGGATCGTGATGTGCGCAAAATACCTCAGTTCAGAAGGAGGGGGGAACCCAAACGCGAGATCTAAAATATATAAGACCCTCCTTCAGTGAGTATAGGGAGTGTTCATGCTTCTGGTGAGATAACTTCTCAACCAACTCCACGCCCTCAGGGCAGGCCATTTGACTGGCTAAGACCTGAGCAACTAACGGAGCGTTGGGGGCCAGAGTGATGAAAGAAATGACAGGGGGAACAATTTCAAGATTTGGGTGGTAGGAATCACAGTAATGAGATCCACTTCCTCTGGATCCACGGAACTGTGGGCGGGGCTGCAGCTGAGAAAATTGGGAAGTACATTTAGTGCACCTTTTATAAATTTGTATTTTAAGTTGAAACAGCTTAGGTCCCAATAGGTTCAGGCTTGCTGATGTGCCAATTTTTGGGGTTTACAAAAGTATAACAGGGCCTGGTGATCCGTGAAAACCATTAGTTCATGTCAGGCACCCTGTAACAGGTACCTCCAATGAGTTACGTACCATGCAATGGCTGCCAACTCCTTGTCATAAATAGACCAAGACTGCTCCGTAGAGGTAGTTGTTGGGAAAAGTAGGCGACTGGGTGTTCCAAGCCATTGTGCTCTTTGAGCAACTTTTCTCCAACAGCTACTGACGAAGCGTTGCATGCAACAATATATGGTTTAGCGGGATTGGCGTGTTTTAAAATGGGAGGGGATATGAACACCTCCTTAATCAATTTGAACGCCTGTTGGCATTTGTCCGTCCAGCGAAATGGTACGTTTTTCCCTGTAAGGAGGTGGAGTGGGGCGGCGAGCTGTGAAATTGTGGGGGAGAACTTTCTTAAGAAAATGATGGTTCCCAAGAAACTCCATAGTTGTTTCTGGGTAGTTAGGGTTGACCACTCCCAGATAGTATCCAATTTATTGGGAGGGATTATAAAACCATCTTTAAAGGATGAGGTTCCTGAGAAACGTAACTTCCTCCTTATAGAACTCACACTTGGAGGATTTGAGGAACAAACCTGCCTTATGAAAGGCGACTACCACCACTTCCAAGTCAATAGCATGTTGTTCGGGAGTTGGGGAGTGAACCAGGATATCATCAATGTATGCAACTGCGCAGGTAAACTGGAGGTCACCCAGTACATTGTCAATCATATGTTGAAACATAGCGGGAGCATATTTCAGCCCAAAGGGCATTACACAGAATTGGAAAATGCCGCGCTTCATCCAGATTGTTGTTAACCATTCCTGTCCTTCCATTACCTGAATTTGGTTAAAGGCATTCACCAGATCCAGCTTAGAGAACACACGGGATTTGGCGATTGCCTGGCTGATTGTCTGCTCCAGAGGCAAGGGGTAGGGATCAGAAACCATTATTTTATTCAAGTGACCATAATCCATGCAGGGACGGAGGGAACCATCCACTTTTTTGGTGTAGATGATGGGGAGGCGACGGGTGAGCTCTCCTTGAACAACCAACCTTTTTTCAGAATATCATTCAACCAGGTATTGAGTGCAACTTCTTCCTCCGCTGTATGGGGATACAACGAACAGTTGATGTTCACCAACTCCACAGTCATTCGAAACCCACAATTGAACCTAGTGTGCTTATGCAGGCAATCCGCCTTTTCCAAGTTGAAGATTCTTTGATAGTGCATTAAGCTCTCAGGAAAATTGGCCAGGATTCCCGCAGAAGTGACTAGGGAAGTTATAGAACTGGTTCCTTGTGTCTTCTTGAGGATGTCAATAAAAGGGAATTCTCCCTCCAGATGATCATTGGTAAATGACAATGTATTGGACTCCAAGTGAATCTTAACATGTTGTCGGCGCCACCACCCCACTCCTAAGATCATTGGAAACACCAAGTTTGGCATGGCCAAAAAGTGATCGCAGAAGTGGAATTGGTGTATTGAAAATGTGACTGGGCAACATACCAGGTATGAGGTTTATGAGGCTGACGATGCAACCATCACTGAAGGACCTGCATCCATGGCAAGTTCCAATTGCTGGGCCAGTTCTACACTCATAAAATTTCCCGCGGCTCCAGTGTCCACCAGGGCCTCAAAAGTGATGTGATGGGACCCAACACTAATCTTCATGGGTACTAAGAAGTAAGCGGAGTTCTCTTTATTGGTAGTTGTGGATGAATCCAGTGATACTGAAGAGATGGTGGTGGGGTCAGGGGAAACTACTAGGCTTTGGTGAGGAGCAAACTCATTGCAAATTGAGATGTCAGACCCTGCTGACATGGGCAAAATAGCCGCGGCAACTATGGGGTATGGGTTTGGAGTTTTGAGTGGGGCTGGACTGTTGTAGACAGAGATAATCTTCTTTACAACCTAGTTCAGTTGGAAAGAAGAGACCATTGCTGCACTAATATACGCGAGAAAGGTGGAAATGGCTAAGAATAATAGTTGGTCAATTATGTCAGGCAAACAGCAAGTAAGAATTAGACTGGCCTGCCAGCCCAGATGCCAGAGCACCTGAACGGTAAACCAGTATGCCCAAGACACTGCTGTTGATACAACATTTATGGAACTAGAAAGGAGTTCCACCAATATCTGCTGGTGAGCCAGAATTTCGTACAGGCATAAAGTAAAATACCAGACAACCATGGCTGTTAACCATGAGGGGTATGAGAGTGTCGGTGGAAAAGATGGATTAATTCCCAACATATAAAAACTAAATTTTGGGGAAGGTTTTTTAATAGAAAATTTAAAGAAGAAAAATTGACCAACAATTTTCTCAGTGCTATGTGACTGATTAAATAGTCATCAATTTGGAGGAAAACCAAGCCAGGATTGGGCCCCACAAGTTTGACCTAACTGGCAAATCATTTGGGAATGGGCAGGTTAGTCCCCTGGGAACTGACATAAAAAAATTTGGTGGCAGGCCGAGTCGCTGTCAGTTTAACCTCAAATGTCCAAACCAAGGCTCAGCTACGTTTCCGATGGTTGGCATAACAGCGTTTGGCCTGACAAGTGGCAGGAATCCCCCAAGACCACCCCACATAGGGGTGAGCCTATTTGTTTGGAAACGGGTTCAGGACGCCCAACCCACCCATTCTCAGTCACTGGGCTGTTCACTCAGTCAGTGGCATTGCATCAGGCGTAACACCCAATTTGCCAGCAGGAAGCTTTGAAACCTCGTTGATGGTGTCCAATGCTATTACCTGCCCATCAGGGGTGATGCTGACAGATTTGGGAGGGGGAGATTTTTCCCATCATCATGTTAACCAAATTGCAACCGTCGGGCATTCCAGCCAATAGATCAGCTTCAAACCTTTTCAACCATTTGAAATCCAAGCATTGGGCTGATTACTACTCAAATTAGTTGCGATTGATTTCATTTCAGCAATATTGGTAAAGATTTCACTGATTCCTCATAGCAGTTCTTCTGAAAGAAGAGTGTGGGTACCAGAAGCAGGATCCGAAGTGGAAGGGCTGTTCCCAGCGCTTGTCTACCATGTGAGCGAGATCGCCCTGAGTAACAAGGGGTATGGCCATCCTCTTCAGTACCTTCTTGCTCGAGAATGAGAAAATGGCCCAATCAACGCCCAGAGGACATTCCCAGGACTTACAGATGGCTGCCGTCTTTCTCCCCTTCTTGGTACAAAATGGGAAATCCTCCCAATTAAGCTACAGGGGTTACTCCACATGACTTACACTTGCCTTCCCTTTTTAAGTCAAGGGAGCACCCCCACTGGGAACTTGGGCCAGCGCAACATTTTTGTGCGCCTATTGGAAATTGATTGCCAAGATGAAGGTAACCTTCTGGATATGACAGGGAGCATCTGGGTGTGCAACATCTAAGGCCTCCACCAACTCATGGCAATTTGCATCATCGCAGGCACTAGCCCAGCTGTTTCCAAATGAAAGATGTCTCTTTCTTAACTCCAAATACTGCACAAGAAACGCGATCAATGTGACGCCAGGATGGCCTCCACCTCCACCTCCACTGAGTCTTTGATCACCACAGGCTCAGGATCAGTTGGCGGCATGCCTTTAAACAACAACTGGGAAGTATGGAAGATGGAGAGATATTTAATAAGCAGGAAGAGCAAGCCAAAAGGAACCATTGCATAAATCATCCTCGACCAAGTGAGGTCCTGAGTGCTTGTTCTTAAACTTCTGCGAGGGAACCTTTATATGAAGGTGGCACATATCAAGCATGACCAGCGAACCTACCTTTATTTCATGGGTGAGGGAGCCATTTGAATTATGTAAACTTCTTGTAATCACTAATGGCTTTGGTCAGGTGCTCCCAGACCAGGGATTGAGTGTTCTGGCTTTGATGCACATAGTCCACTGCAGCAGGGACTTCTGGGTGAATTCATGGAACAGAATAAATGAGAAGTTATCCTCAACGTAACCTCATAAGTTGAAAACCTAGTAGACGCATGGGAGGCATTGTTATATTTGATTAAGCCAACATAAGGTCATCATTCCCAAGTATCCTGCATGGCAGTGGCATAACACCAGAGATACTGTTTGAGGATCTGTTTGACCCGCTCCATTTGCCCATTGGATTGAGGATGATATATAGTAGAAAGGCTAGGCTTAATCTTCATGATAACCAGGAGGGCCATCCAAAAATGCACCATAAACTGTGGCCCCCGGTAGCTCACAATTTCTAAGGCAAACCAAACATTGAGAAGACATGCTGCACAAAGAGCCAGGTCATTTCATCAGAGTAATATCAGACAAACATGGTATATACAGAGAAACTTGGTAAAGCAGTCTACAACCACCATAATTGCATTAAACCCCATTGGAGCTGGGAAGCTCAACAAAGAATTTAATGGATACTGAGGTCTACAGACCCTCAGCCTGATGCAGGGGATGGAGTAGGACATTCCAACCTGATCTATCCAATTTCGCCTGCGCATATGTTACACATCTAGCAATCCACGCTGGGATATCTGAATATCCCTGACCAGTTATATGTCCGCTTCACCAAGTTGAGGCATTTTTATTACCCGTGTGACACATTTATGGAGGGTCATGGTGATCTTAAATACCTCATCAAGAAGTTGGGGCGGAACCCAAACTAAAGATTTAAACAAAGTTGTTACTTATGCCAACGGTAAATGAGTATGCCAATGAGCTGGAAGCACCAGCTGGACAACCATCTTCAATCTCTCCACGCAGGCCATTTGACCCAATAGTACCCAAGAAACTAATGGAACCTCTGGACCCCACTATAACACCAAAGTCTTAAGAGGAGCAATGACTAGAAACTGGGTTGGAAGAATTACTATGGTGAGCTCCTGTACTTCCTCCTCCGTTGGAGTCAAAGGTGGGTTACAACTCAACAAATTGGGGAGGACATTCAAGAAACCCTTTAAATTTCATATTTGAAATTAAAACTTCAGAAGTTGCAGTATGTCTGGACTGGTGATTTTCCAGCTTCTGAGGTTTTTAGAAAAGCGTTAAGGCCTGATAATTTTTCCACATGGTCACTTCAAGTCACGCACACTGAAGATAGTATCATCAATGCATAAGTGACCACGCTACAGTGGTCAACTCCTTATCATAAATGGCTAGACTGTTTAAATGAGGCGAAATTGTGCAAAAGAAATACGCGATCAGATGTTCCATTTTATCGTGCACTTGAAGCAGCACTGCCTCCATGGTATCAGATGTGCATCATATGCTACAATGAAAGGATTAGTGGGGGCACATGTTTGATAATGGAGGTGCCACAAATACCTCATTGATAGCGTCAAACACCCATTAGCATTTTTGATCCATAAGAAATGGAACATGATTTCCAGTCAAGGTATATTGCGGCGCAGCCAACTGCTTGAGGGCGGGAGAGTATTTTTCAAAAATATGACTATTCCAAGAAGCTCCGCAACTGCTTCTGGGTGGTAGTTGTGGGCCACGCGAGGATGGCCTCAAGATTGCTGAGAGTAATTGCGTAATACTCCTTCAGGACCATGTTACCAAGGAAGTTAACCTCATCCATGAAAAACTCACACTTAGAGGGTTTTACATAGTGGTCAGGCTTGTGCAATACAGTCAGTACCGTCTTCAAGTCCTTCTCATGATGCTTTAGATTGGGTGAATGTATAAGGATATTGATATAAACCAACGACAGGTGAACTAAAAGATGCTGAGAATGTCATTGATCATCCACTGGAATGAGGACGGAGCATTTTCAAGCTGAATGACATCACATGGAACTGGATAATCCCTCTTCTGGTACAAGCCACCATAAGCCATTCCTGGCCTTCTGCCACCCTAATTTGTTTAAACGTGTTCACAAGATTAAGCTCTGAAGACAACTGGGACTTGCAATCACCTGGATAAACATCTGCATGATGGGAGGGGATAGGGATTATTAATGGTAATATTATTTAGATGCCCATAGTCCACGCAGTGGTTCAATGTTTCATTGGACTTCTGGCCAAAAGCTATGGTAGATATAATAGGCGAATCTTCCTTTAACTCCCACCCTTTAGCATTCGTATCAATCAACCGCACCTCTGGACCTTGTATTCCTGCTCTGTACAAGGGTCAGAGGACAATTGTTATTGATGACACTTACTGTCAGGTAGAAGGCCAATTCATAATTGGAGTGGGAGGGCTGATAGCTATCCTTCTCCATATCAAAAAGTATTTGTACTGTTCTTTTCTAAAAGAAAAATCCACCAGCAACTCTGTAGAGGAAAGAAAAGGAGCAATTGACCCCACCACTTCAACAGGGGAAAAGGTATCAATCAGAAGAAATTTGCCACCTGCGTGAGGATTCTTATATGACAAAAGGTTGGGAATCAGGTTTTTACTAACCTGATTCCATGACCATCAACCAACCCCAAGGATAACAGGGTATATATAATCTGGAACAGCGGTGAACAAATCACAGAAACCAATTTTGCACTGAGAATGGTTTTGGGCATCTCACCATGTAGCAAGTAATTGAGGCTGATGATGCACTCAAAACTGAGGACACTACATCAATATTGAGATCAAACTCTTGAGTGACCAAAAAGCTCATAAAAGTTCCCATCATCTCACAAGTCTAAGTGAGCCACAATGGAGACCCCCTAAGAGCCTGACTAAATCTTAACAGGTACCAGAAAATAAGCCTGATTTTGTTTATTACCCACTATGTGAGATATAACTGGGGGGAAGGGATACTCACTGAGTCATCTTCCAGGCCATCTTCAGGAGAGGAAGCTGTGATATCAAGCACTTTAGTAAACCCTAACCCTGCCGCTTGTGCCGCAGACAACCATGGCACTAATATAATTAAATACATCTGCTCCCTAGAAGCAGCAGAGCTGACCACAAGAATACTAGCATCAGAACCTACTATGGCAGGATGAGTTGGAGATCAGTGACCACAGGAACAAACAGCAAACTCATTCTTGAAATCTGTTCCCGCTAGACACTTGGAAAAAGGGAAACCTGGGTCCTCTTACATTTGACCCATGGTAGAAACTCCCAATAAATTGAAGCAGGAGTAATGTTTTAACCGCAGCATAAAAACTGTGATCCAATGGACGGGCCATCCTCTCAGCAGACACCACCCTAAGCAAAGGTTGAGCCTTTCATTCATATAACAGAACCAACGCAACGCCCCACCTATGAGGCAGGATGGAGAAGGATGAGAATTTAGATTGCTCCATTATATAATGGAACGTTCTGATAGGAAAACACTGATCTGGAACTCAGGGTGAGTGACCACCAAGAACACCATCCAGAATAACTCTGGTACAGCCATCCATATTGTGGGATGAAACAGTGGTAAAGCAGCCACGAGCACCAGCCAGAAATTCCCAAAATTGGCAATCATAGTCACTAAATGTCTGGCAGACTGCTAAAATTTAAAATTAAATTCAATTTTTTAGATCATTTTATTGGAACTGAAGGGTGACAAGGAATATAAATGGAGTGACAACAGAACCTGTCAGAGTCCACTGCCTTATAAGCTCACAAAAAAAGCAGGGAATGGAAATAATTGCACTCACAATCAGGAATTATTATGCAATTTCATTATGAGAATCAAAAGAATTAAAATCTTTATGATGCAGGATTTCTCTCAGCCTGGTTAGCTGACTTATGCTCAAATTTTTCCACCAAATTTTCCCTCCTGATGCAATTCCGCTTAGCAAATTGGCAACACTCCATCAAGTGGGAAACCAGGTGCACCCTGGCCAGGACTGTAAGTCCTGGGGAACGTTCCCTGTGTGTGGATTTGGTGATTTTCCCATTTCCAGATAAAAAAGGTTCCAAAGAGGGCGGCTGTACTTCTCATCACCCAGGGTGACCTCGCCCATGTGGTAGATGAGTGCTGGGTAACAGCTCTCACTCTTTGGATTCCTCCCCCAGTACCCACGCTCACTTCAGCTGAACTCATCTGCTGGATTAGAGAAATCTGTGCCAAGATCACCAAATTGAAGTCGATTGGTCCAAAACTGATGACAATCAAGCCCAACAATCAGAACCCACATAGTTGAAAAGGTACCAAGATCAAATTATTGGCTGGAATTGCTGACAGTTTTGATTCAGCCAGCAGTGCAATAACTGAAGCTAACCCCTCTCGGAATTGTTGAGGATGATCCCCAACTTGAAAATAATATTATTAGAAGCCATCAATGGCATTTGAAACCTCTATCTGGAAAATCAGGAGTTGCGGCCAATGTAACTCTCTTGACTGAATGAATGTCCCAGTGACTGGGCACAGGTGGGTTGGGCATCCCAAACTCATTTTCAACCAATTGGGACCGCCCAAAGTGGGGTGGCCCTGGGGAATTCCTGTTGCTCATTGGGCCAGATGCCATTGCGCCAACTGACAAAATGCAGTTGAGCCTCAGTTCAGGCGTTCAAGGTCAAACTGACAGTGACTCAGCCTGCCTCCAAATCCTTTGATGTTGGTTCCAATTGAAATTGTCTGCCCCCCTTCCCAAAAAATTTTCCAGTTAGGTTGAACTTGAGGGACCTGATCTTGGCTTGTTCCAGCATCAATTGACCACTATTTAAATAGTTGCATCGCACTGAATAATTTTTGGTCAATTTTCTTCATTTCCTTTCAATAAATTTCTGCCACAAAAACTATCAATTTTTACTTTAATGATATCTTTCTGGCCGTAGTCCTGATGGCATTTCCCTGGTGGCCTGTTGGTCCTTATATTGGATGGGCTTTACCAGTTTTGATGATTACTATGACTCCCACCATTGTCAACTGGATTCAGCAAGCGAGGTACTTCTGGCAATTCAACCACTTTATTTCAACTATCCGCCATCGATATACTGGGATCTTGTGGCCTTACATCCACCATTTCTAAGCAAGGATTCGCCCCCTTGTCTCCTCAGTTGTATTGAACCCACCTACTGATAACCCTAAAGAAACTATCCCAGTGGTACAATCCCCTGCAGCGAGACCACCAGTGTCTGTGTTTGTCTCCATTTGGTTCGTTTTTGGGTTGCTATTCATAATTGCCCTACACCAACGATTTATTATTTCCCAATTTGCAGTTCCATACAATTTTGTACATGCGGCAATGCCTCTGGCATTCTGGCTTGCTTTTGGGTGCTCACGCATCCCAATTGGCAGGCCAGTCTAAACTTCTTCTGCCATTTTCATGACAAGGAAACATATGGCCAGTTCCACTGAGATGGAAAAAGAGTTTTAATTGCACCTATACTAATTGAGAATGGCTTCATGATTGCTGGTGACAAAGGGGAACAGCAGTTGAGGAATTCAAAGCCCAAAAATGATTTGATTAATTTATTTTTGATATATATCAAAATGTAGATTTATCAGCAGAACTTGAACTGCCTTTTAGATTTTTAACCAGGTGATATTCCTCACATATTAACAAAATTAGTATAATAATTAATTGAGGATGATTGCCAATTAGTTTACTAATTTTGATTAATTATTTAATGATAATACCCAATTTGTGCTCCCCATTCAGTTGGATTGAGCTGTCTTGATCCGCAAGATCAAGAAAGTATTGGGCATCATCCCTGATAGGATATTGGTGGGTCTCAACACCGGCGACTGAGGCCAAGGATGTTAAGATGATTAATAATATCAATTAAGATGACAAATTGTCTAAATTTGATGCCAAAAAATATTAGGTAATAATCCCAATAGTTTTCAGTCAATTTCAACACCGGCGACTTTTGTCAAGGATCTCAAACTAATTAACACTAATCATTTAAGCTCAGCAGGCTTTTATACCCACACCAACTCCATGTGAAAATGATTGTGGGATTTCTGGCAGAAAGTCAAATCTCAGAGGACCATCGTTTTATGCCAAGGATGCCAAACTATTTAATATTAATTAAATAAAATCAAATTGCATTTTGACTTTGTGATAGTATTGGACAGTATCCCAACAGTATTTTGATTTAATTTGACACCAGCGACTTATGCCAAGGATGTCAATATATTTAATTCAGATTATGACAAATCAAGGATCAACGTAATTATGGACATTTGAGGATGATGAGTATTTCCAGTGAGAGTGCTGACAAATACTAAGCAGGGAGAATCACCAGTAAGTGCTGATGATGATGGCAATAAATGCCAATAATGTGGACAGGCAAAAAATGCCTATAAATAGTTTGATCTCCCTCTTAATAAAGATATCTTCTAAGCTCCAAACATAATATTTGTTTAACTTCCTTTAACTACCTTTATTATGTTTTTAGTTAACAGTAGTTAGCTTGGCTTGTAGAGGTGGGACTCAAGATCCTCAGTTGTTAGGTGCTGGGTTAAAACACCTGGAGTGATAGATGCAACCAACTCCCAACCTTGAAACAGATGGAAACCCTTTGGGAACCTAAGCAACTAGAAACAACAATGATGAACTGGAAAGATTGAAGGGGGGAAACCCTGAGAGAGTCAATAGAGGCCGCTGAACCACAATCATTGGACAAGTCCCAAAGAGGACCTCTGAGCCATAACGAGTGGTCAAGCCTCAGAAGGAGAAGTTGTTGGTCGGCTGGGTTGGTGGGTTGCCCAGCAAATTTGTAAGGAAAAGGTCACCGATGATTGTAGAAAAGCAAGGGCCAGCAGTCTTCATACTGTTTGGCCTGGCACACTAATGGAGTCACCTAGTATTGAGAATTAAAAATTCTCAACACCGCCGTAGACAACCTTTTTGTTAAGAGAGTGCCTATAATTCTACAGTTCCTAGAAAGGTGGTGCGTGGTCACAGCCCCAACGCCAGGGAACCCATCATCAGTATTATTGGAAGTATAGCCCCTCAGAGGGTGCTAGAGCTAAAGAAACACAGGGCAAGGGTTTTCACCATGGTATATACTAACAAAAAGTGAATAAACAACAAGAATTGTGTGGACCCCAAAGAGGAGTCCATATCCAAGTGGTGATATGGGCTGGAGGGCTTGGGTGCCTTGGTCTGGAGGGGACCAGGGCGTCCCAGCAGTGCACCAGCTGCGATCAATAATTTGGTGCAAATAAAATGGCTGATGTTGTTAGGGACCTCCCCAAAGAGGTCCACGCACAGGTTAGCTCAAGTTAACATATAAGAAAACGTTAACTAGCAGGATTCTTATTTAAAGGAAATCTACCAACAAGGTAGTTGGTCTTGAGAAATCACACTTAAGAAATGGCGCGGGAATCATCAAATTAGTGAAAGTAGTGCTAAGCCCAGGTGTACCTATAAGTGCATGCTTCCATCTGACATAGTACTATAATTAGAAATCAACTGAACTCAAGTGATTAATTTGAAGGCAAGTCTGACCCTAGTTGGAAATTTCGAAAATTGAACAGGTTTTGAAACCTCATTTGCCAAGCAACTGAAGCGTACCGTTGTTATTAATCATATAGCTAATTCATTTTAATGCCCCTGCTGTAATGCAGGGCTAAACTTCTCACACATCCCTAGGACCAACCTGGGCATATCTCACCTTAACCCAGCGTTGGTTTAGGATATATTTGAGGTCAGGAAGACCTGCCAACTTCACCCTTTTGGCCTCCTGACGACCAGCTTGATCCTTACAATTAGTTTCCTCAATTATGTCATTTGGACATGACACCTTTGAGGGGGAGATTTACTGACAACCATCTACTGGC
Organism: Massospora cicadina; assembly: GCA_022478985.1. Lineage (NCBI taxonomy): Eukaryota > Fungi > Entomophthoromycota > Entomophthoromycetes > Entomophthorales > Entomophthoraceae > Massospora > Massospora cicadina. The sequence goes on from JAKSZP010018539.1 coordinate 35,356, forward strand.
AATGACCCCTGGACGCTACCACAATCCTCCAAACACTCTGCTTTTTCTGGACCAACTCATGGGTGGTTGGCATGAGGGGAAACAACGTGATCTTCAAGGGATACGCCGTCACTCACCTCCCATCTACCACATGGGCTAATTGCCCAGGATGACTAGAGGGACAGCTGCCAGCTTCCTCCCTTTCTTAGTATGAAATAGGAATTCCATAATTAAGCTTCAAGGGTTTCTCCCTGAGACTTACAAAATGGCTTATCAATTAATGGGGCCTCCTGGGCGATCAATTTTTTCAAATTCACACAAGGCAATACTAAATACATAGTTTATGTCCTTGTAATATAGCATATTGTTTAAGGAAGCGCCGAGTTTTTCAGGGGAGAGCTTGTCACGTTAATATAGGAATAAAGTGGTTGTATTAGCGGATATAGAGATTCTATCCCTAATCCACTTGTTTTTTTTCAAGTCTTTAGCTATTGGCTGCACCACGTGCACTCTTCATATCTTGAAGCAGTATATAATGTAGTTGAACTCTAGATCACAGTACTTGTATGCAACACTTACAACATTGCATCCTTTAAACGTTGTTTTCACTTTCAACCTTTAAGATATGGATGCACTACGCTGAGGTTGGGAATAGCGGTTCAGCATGATAGTGGGGGGCAAAAATTCTTTACCTAATCTTAGGGGCCAGATCATAGTGGCAAAGTAACACAGGTATTTTACCAACTCAATTAAGGGTATGTTTTTTTAGAACAGATGCTATCACATTAAAGAGCTCTTAATATGGATTTATAGACAATCTTATTTTCTATAATCGCATTAGCTTTGAATAAAATTCCTGCTTCTACTATGCCAATTGGGTTGAACCTTTAATCACATTTTGACTCAGGGTCAGATTATCAAAACATAAGTAAAAACGCTTTTGGGGATTTCTGACTGAGGTCAGGCTTGGCACTTGGCTGTGCTGCTCCCAAGATATTATTTGAGCTCAAAAGAGCCTAAGATATGGTGTGTAGGGGACTCCCTAAATGGCGACCTTAAAAGGGTGAACCTGCTCCTTTTCTTTTTTTTTTAGTACTAGATGGTCCCATTTCCTTAATTTTACCCCACCATTAACTTGTGGTTACAGAAACTCGTAACTGAATCCAGCGAACCTGCTCCTTTTCCAGATTTCAATTTAGAATCTGATCTCTCTGGGCCGCCTTGGCTCACCTATCTATTCTTGCCTGGTTTTCAACATGCAGAAAGTTTTTGTTGAAGTAAAAAACTTAAGATCCTGGAGTTTGGTTTCCACAATTGCTCTGTCTTTTCTTGTTGTGATTGAAAAGCTTGACATGTTGGAAATGAAACCTTGATTGACAGTTTGTTCTGACAAATAACTATAAGGAGTTTTCAGGGAGCTACCTTACATATCTTCCAATCTTTCCATGTTTGAGCTTTAACTGATTCCAAGTTTGATTTGGTTAGTTGCATCTAGCTCTAACCCTTACCTTGAAGTCCAGCTTCATGTTGGACATTTTTTCAGTGATGTTCAATAATAAGAACATAAGGTATATGACAACTAGAAACTGGTATGTTTCCATTTGTTACATCTACCAATACATATGCCTCTTTGATGAAACATTTTTTGAATTTAGGAATAATATCGTGGCATCAAAAGCTGATGGTAAAAAAGTCAGCCTTGCATTAGACCTATCATACTTTTCCCTAAGGAGTAGGGAACACCTTTTTGACCTTCAAATAGGAAACTAGACCATCCTACAAGTAACAAGTGACTTGGTCAGCTCTTGATGTCAATGGAAAAAATTAAGTGTTAGAAATTATTCCAGTATAATGCTCTTTCTTTGGTAAACTTAGACCTCTTGAATCGTCCATATATTTTACATTTTATATAAAGGGGAGGTCATTTTAACACAAATAATTTTTAATTCTAGGCTACATGTGTAACAGTCAGTATCAACCGGTCAGTTAAATTTTGACTCAGGTTAAAAGTCTGAAACCTGAGTCAAAATGTAATTGTGATTTTCAGCTGAAGTTTGTCTCATTACTGGACGGTGTCCTTATTGAGCCATTCTTCAGGATTTTAAGAGCTTAAAGAATGGTGCAGGAGAGGCACACCATAAGGGCGACCCTTAAAAGGTTGAGCCTACAAAGTCTAAACCTTTGTTCAGAATTCTATTGCTCCATCTCTTGCTGACAGTTTACATATAAGCCCTTGCTCGCTTAACTTGGTTGGCTGCTTTCTGTGGAGGGGTTCCATTTCAAAAATATTAGAAAACAGGAGACAAACTGAAGGGACATGATAATACTTGCTATGGAACTCTTCTTCTGATGTTACCTGATGTAGCATAAATTGCTCGCTGGAACTGTTCATCGCCCTGCTGGCAGTATTATTGTTGACACTCTTGTACATATTTTCTATACGTTAGCCCAACACAAGACTCAATGAAAATCTAGACCAACCTCTTCCTTGGCGTTCTCAGTAAATTAAGGTTTCTTAAATGAGTGCCTTCTTTAGATCCCATAATGGGCATTAGTAATCTCTTCAGTTAAGCCCAATATAAGTGGAAAACAAAGATAAATATAAGATTCTGTGGTAAAATCTCTTTCTGCTAAGCATCACTTTTTGAAAATCAATTCAGCCTGAAATTTAGCACCACAAAAGAGATTTACGAAAACTATTAGCAAATATGGCGGGAAACCCCGCAAAAGAACCCGCAGGCTATGCCAAACGAGCCAGCACCACCCCCAAACGAAGCAACCCTCGGTTACCCACCTCAGGGTCAACCAGAATCACCCGCTCTCAAGCAGCAGCCATGAAAGCAGGCACCACCCCCCAACCTGGAGCAAATCCAACTAGCGCCAGTTCACCTGATCGCACTTCTGCAACCTGCACGCCTAACAGCTCTGTGTGCGCTGCCTCCCACCAACCCGCTGGGCCCCCTCCAACCAAGGAGGCCATCACCCACGCTGTTTTAATGGCGTCTGCTCAGTTGATTGCAACTCAGCCCATCCAGGCATTCACCTCCCCCATTGTGTCAGCTAATTCAGCCCCATCTATTATTGCTGACGCCGTGTTTCTGGCTCCCTCCATGAGGGGCGATACCCAGCTACCTGGCCCCCAAATCCTCAGATGTAAGGTTGTATTAGCCGCACATTCTGGTTCACTAAGCACCAAAATTGGGACAATCTACTCTTCCCAATGAGGATTCAAATGGTTCGGATTTTGGAACTTCACACCAGTTCCAATCTCACCCGTCCCATTTAAACCCCGTAATTGGCACTTCTCAAGTCGGCACTTTATCTCCATATGCTGAAAACGACCAATTCACCAATCAGCCAGTGAGTTTTGCCCACGAAATCACAGCAAATACTCGGGCTGAATTTACCCAAATAGATTGGGATGGTGATGAAACATCTCCCTCCTCCCAACTGGCTGGAGTTAATTACAATCTGGATGGGCCTCCCCAATTTAGCGAGGCCCAACAAACCGCCCCTCAATTACATATGACGCCAGCAACTGCTGTAACATTCCAGCAACAAGGGAACTCCGCAAACTTGTCCAAACCACCAGCTCACACTCAACCCACAATTGCAGCCCAAAGCAAACACAAACGTACCAAAGGAGCCACTGGGGCGTGGCAAAAACCTCTGGCACCAACGCTACCCAAAGCTGATCCCCGTGAAGTGGCGTTTATTGCTGATGTTAAGAAGAAATGGGCCGAAACTAAAGCAAAAAGCTCTACCTCGCTAAACCCTCTCCCACGCAATTCGCCTTTATTATGGGCATAACCCTGTTGAATTCTATACAGAGGATTACTTCTCATACTTTGCAGCGATTGCGGAGACATTCCCAATTAACACCACCATCCATGAATCAGTGGAGGGCCACTACATCGATGTGGGCTTCACTGAAGCTGCCCTTGCTGACCATGCTGCCACCCTCCAGGTCATTATTCCACGCGGATCTCTTCGCATCTCCCGCACACGCTCTCACCTGGAGAAAATTTCATGGGTTACTTTTTCCAAACTACCAACGACTGTTGATCCTGAGTCTCTTAAACTGGCACTCCATCTTGGTTTAATGGAGTTTGGGTCTGTTCTTTCAGTGGACTTTAGCGTCCCCTCTTACTATGCTCCCACTCAAAGAGCTCGCACTGCTAGGGCGTCGTTCATCCCCTCCCCCACTGTATCCCGCAACATTGAGGTTATTCCTTGTGTGGCGGTAGTTGGGGCACGCCCTGAGATCTTTTTTGTCGACCCTGATCAGGCGCGCCCCGGTGTTCATGGTGTAACGCCCTTGGACACTTGTATAGTGGCTGCACAGCTCGAAAACAAGCCCTCTTAGCCACCACCCAGGGGCCTAAACCAGGCCAAAAACGATCCCACGTGGCTGCAGCAGCAATTTTACAACCCACACAATGGGTTCCCGTTCAAGACCTGTCCCCTGAGGCCTTACGACTAGCAGTTGAAACAGCTAACCCCACTATTGGTATGGGATACCTTCGCGCTCATGCCCCCATTCCAATGGGCACCCCCTCCAATCTCCCAGAGTCAACTCCCTCTCTCACCAAGCGCAAGGCATCTCCCACAGGGTGCCCCTCGTCAGCCACCCCCACTCAGGGCTCCGCGGCACCCCCACCAACCTCTACCAGCGATTTATCGCATCAACCCTCAGCTCCCAATGGAGCTATGCCCACCAGCATGGACTGGCAACCCGCGGCCTGTGGTAGAAGTGCCACCTCAAAGAGTCCTACCCCAACCCCACAGTCCATTTCGCGCGGATCCTTTGCAGTGTTGGAGGAAGTGAATATGGACTCAGACTCATCAAATGGGGACACCGCGGAGGTTACCATTGAGCACCCTCAGGTCCTTTCCCTGCAACGGAGTGGGGGCAGCATCCTAGGCTGGCTTACTGGGTCCTCCGCCCCCACCCTCTCCTTCCCCTCAGAACCCTCGACGCTCCTCACGGATTGCAGCTAATAGTCAAGCTAAAGGACTCAAAACTAGCCGCCTCACAGCAGCAGGTTTAAGCGCTGGCAACCCCCAGGACATGGAGGGGAACAGCTATGAGTCCCCATGGCAGCACCCTGGCCCTGCAATCTATCAACGCAAATGGGTTGCGGGACTTTAAGCGGAGAGCCCACCTCCTCCAAAACTTCAGGTCAGCACAAATTGACATCGCTGCTGTCCAGGAGCCCCATATCCTCCCCCACGAACAATCTGCATGGAATGAACAGTTTGGAGGCAACTCCTTCTGGACAAATCATGCTGCCTTATTGTTTTGAATCCCCAGGTTAAAACCCATTCTTTTTCACAATATCTGGGTGGCCGCCTCATACTGGCCAAACTCACCACTCATGACTTCTCCTTCTTCGCTGCAAGCATCTACCTGCCTAATACAGGTCAGGAGCAAAATTGGCTCTTGGAAGAGCTCCTCCAACTCAATCTCCCACGGAATACAGTCCTCTTAGGAGATTTCAACACAACCATAAGTCGCGTCCGTGACTCTTACCCCCTGCAGCAAAGGAACGCCCTGGATCAAGTCGCCTCCAGGATTTCCTTCGCCTGAGTGGCTTTATAGATGCGCTTCCACCCTCCGCGTCTGGCCTAAGTTGCATGACTAGGATCCAGTATGATGGAGGAGCTTTCCAGTCAGCGTCACGCATAGATATGGCACTGATTGGCCCCCTGCTAATTGGCCGCGTCTCCTCTCCCATCTCTCGTGACAACCATCAGAGTGATCATAGGTCACTCACCGTTGTCCTCACCACCACACTTAGACCGTCGCGTAGGTTCTGGCCTAGGGTTGCCCCAGCTCTTCTCAACAACCCCTTCACTGAGGAGAAGCTGTCTATAACCATCCGGGAGACTCTCACCTCTCCCCCACCCCACCTGCTTGACCACAAGGCTAGATGGGCGGTGACCAAGGAGGGCATCACCCGCGTTGCTTACAACTGTGCCAAAGCCCAGATGACTGCAGCTCGCGCCAGAGTCAAAAGGGCGGAAGCCAGAATCAGACATCTAAAGCGAAACTGCCAGCCTTCGCCCTCTCCCAGATGGTTGGAAGACTGGGAAGCGGCGCAGGAAGCACTCCGCTTGGAGCTCACACTGCAGGAAGAACGGGCAGCAAACTTTACAACATCTCGTTACTATGCTCAATGGGAACGCCCCACCCGCTTCTTCTTTCAGAAACAGAAAGCCCGGTCAACAGCGCAGGATATTACTGCACTGAAGATTGGCACTACAACCACTTCAGATAAGGAGGAAATCACGCAGGAACTACACCGCTTCTACTCCAGCCTCTTCCATGCCACCCAGGTGGACCCATCGGACATCCAAGACTTCCTGTGGCGGGCTCCAGAGCCGCCCATTGACCCACGGGCTAATGAGGCTCTACTGGCGCCTATTTCCATCCAGGAGGTGATGGAAACCCTTCTGAAATCCCCACGGCTTAAAGCCCCAGGCCCAGACGGAATACCCTTTGAGGTGTACCTTATGGAACCTGCAGTGATAGCCAGAACCCTCCGCGACCTCTTTGCTGCACTCTTGGTGAATGGCGAGGTCCTCCCCGACTCCAGAGGCTCAATCACGACCCTCATTCACAAGAAGTCAGACCGTGAGAACCTGGCGAACTGGCGCCCCATAGCGTTGATTAACACTGACCACAAGCTCCTCACGAAGGTTCTGGACAACCGCATCACCAAATGGGTGTCACCTCGCCTCTCCCCATCCCAGCACGGTTTTATTCCGGGGAGGTCGTTATGGGACAACTATAATGACCTTCACGTGACTTTGACTGCTAACTCTCGTAAGGTGAATGGCTTTGTGGCTCTCCTGGATATGGAGAAAGCATATGATCAGGTAGCCTGGGAGTATATTGGTGCTTCCCTGGCCTGCTTCCATCTCCCACCCGCAGCTAGTCGCTGGATATCAGCGCTCTATGACCAGCTCCACACCAGAGTCCTGGCGCCAATGGGTTTTACAGTGGCAGTACCAGTTGGACAAGGTCCTCGGCAAGGGGACCCCTGAGCCCTATCCTTTTTAACATCACCCTTGACCCCCTCTTGGCCTCCTTACAGGACAAGCTAACAGGGATTCTGGTCCCAGGTAAAGCCCCCACACACACCATGGCATTTGCAGATGACACTGCCATTGCATTTGGCTGCCCTGGGGATGTTGCCATCGCTGCTGTGACCATTGAGAGGTACACCAAGGCGTCCAACGCCATGGTCAACACCTCCAAGACAACAGTTGTACAGGTCGGCTCCCCCACCTTCCCCCACCAATTGGTATTGAACCTGAGCGCGGTACCTTACGTCACCTGGGCGTTCTCACCAACCAACAAGGAGTTGCGCTAAAAGACAATGAGGACTTGCTCCTCGCAGCAGTTGACTCCAGGATTGCCAGCTGGAACCGGTGGCACATCACTCCCCAGGGTCGAGCTCTGATGGCCAATGTGTTCCTCCTCTCCAAAGTCTGGTTCCTAGCGCACGTCTGCCCATTCACAGATGCCTTTTATACGCGGCTCAATGTACTCCTCCGCTGTTGGATCTGGGGCTCAAAACATCCACCAATGGCCCTCTCAACCATTGCCTGACCCTGCAATGAAGGGGGCCTAGGGCTTCTGGACACGCGATCCCACGCCACCACAATCTTCCTGAAGTTCCTATGTCCGATTGTCTGCTGGGACGCGACCCCCATGCCCCAATGGGCGCCCGCCCTCCGCCAGTCAGTGTCAGCAGCTCTGGGTCTTCCTAGAGCATCTCTGACCTCATTAGGGGAGTGGCTCACAAACCACCCAGGCCATCGCCTAAAACCATCCTCATCCCCCTACTGGAACCAGGCTCTCCTTGCCCTGAAACGAGTAGGCGCGCGGATCCACCATGCCTTCCCAAACAGAAGGGAAGGCCCTGGCCTCAGCCCCCATCGCCATGCAATTGTGCACAATGGACAAGTTGTCACAACTCGCCTCAACCCCCAAGATCGTTCTCCCATCCGCCCAAGACTCCTTGAGCTCCTCCCTCCCTCCGTGAGATTTGACCTTAAGGAATTGTGGAAGGACGTCTATCACCCCATCCTGTCAGCAAAGGTGTCCAACACCTTATGGAGGGTACTCCACTGTTCATACAGGACAGGGGACTGGACTGGCCCTACTTTCCAGCACCGAAGCTGCCCCCGCTGTGTGGAGCCTATTGACTCCCACCTCCATCATTTTTTCACCTGTCCAGGTGTCGCCGCATTTTGGCCAAAGGCCTGCGCGCTCCTCCATGCTCAGCCCTGGTTTGGACACCCTGTGCAAGACCTCATGTTTGAGCAGACATTGCCTGGTTGCCACTGACCCCTCCGTGTCCTCGCCTATGCCACAGCCATCTGGACCATCCATAACTCCTTCCTTCGTGCTGCCTCTGACCAGCAGGTGTGGACCCTTCCACACATGATCACCCACTTTCAGGTACACTTTGAGTTGGCCCTGAAGGTCTGCACTATGTCGCCAACCCTCCCCGCTCAGTTGTCACTGCAGCACGGCTCTGGCGCGCAAACCCCTCCCTTTCTCGATGCCTCCTCCCTCCCCTTCCCTCACCTCAGGCTCTTAGGAGCCCAGACGTAATTCAATAAACATCGATGAATCCCCCCTTGGGTTGAGACCATCTAGTACTAAAAAAAGATTCTGTGGTAAAGGATTTTTATTGATAATAAAATCAAAGTATTTTTTATACTTTTTTGTATAAAATAAAGTATAAAAATGATGTAAAAAAGAAATTTTTTTGGAAAATGGTTTGGATATTGTTGGGGCTTCACAAACCCCTTATAAGTCTCTTTATGATTTCCAATTTGGTGGCGGAATCTAACTTGTTCAGTGTTTCAATCTGTGAGCCACATCTTATGGAAGACATTCCTGCACCAGGATGTTTGGTGACGCCTTGCATAATACCTGCTTATGGGTCTGGGGTAATTATAACTCTTCTAATTATTGCTTTATTACCCAATTTGTAAAATGCTTATCTTCTCATATTATAATCAATTGTGTTACTCTGATACACCTCTCTTCAGAGGTTTGATTGATCTCAAAAGTGGTTAATTGCCTTTTCAGGTAGTATCATGATGTAAGATTTGATTGCTTATATCAAGGGTAACTCAGTCCAGTCATTTCTCCATAATCGGCCAATTGCAAATTATTCCAGACTCCTAAAGTATAAGAGGGGTCAATTTTCATAGTCTTCAGCAGTGGTATCACTGTCATCTTCATACTGAAAAACTCTTTAATCAGTGGGTATCAAATTATGGTGCATGACATCATCCTAGTTGACTGTTAAATTTATTGGGGCATATATATCTATAAAAGGGGGCCATATTCCTTACTAGCATCCTGATACTCATGCTTTGCTATAGTGTTTATAGCTTGCCAGATGATCTAAATTATTATTTTTAATTTTATATTATAGATAACTACTAACCACTCAGCCAAACCCATTGAACTTATCAAATTGACTAAAGCATTAACCACTTACCTGAAACCATTGAGTCCTTCAAATCAACTTAAATCCACCAACCACTTACAAAACCAATTACCTTATTGAATCAACCAACCACTAACTGATATATCAAAAACATTAAGTTTTCAATTAACCTAAAACCACCAACCACTCGCCAAAATCATTTAAACTATTGAATCAACTGAATATCAAATTTCTCAGCCATAACTATATACCAATTCCCATTAAAAACATATATATTATGTTTACTTCTGTCAGGATTCTCCCTGGTTTAGGTGAAAGCCTTGTCCAGGGGAATTGCCAATACATTCATTTGAGGGGCACAACTCCCAAATGACCCAATAAGTTTGAGAAAGGGTTTGACTCTATATTATCAGCTGGTATACTGAATTTGGGGTTTTACTTGAATTACTCCAAATTCAGGAAATATTTACATCCCCAGTGCCTGAGTCATGTAAATTGGGGTTTTCACTGATTTAGCCACGAGGGCGGTGAAATCCAAGTAAGGTTTAAAACAGGCGATCAATCCAGAAGGCCAGGAAAGATTTGAATGGATGGGGCTACAGAAACCTCGAGGCACATGTACCCACATACCCTTTAAATATCAACACCTTTTAAAATTAATAAAGTACTTTTTTCAGCAGGATATAATATCTATCTTATTTTATGTAAGTTTATTTTATTCCAATGAACAAAATCTCATCCAAACTTGCACTTAAAGTAGACCCTGTCCTATTGGATGACCATAGCCTCCTACAGTCAGCCACCATATTGGGTTTCCCTGCATTAGCACCAGTGAGTGCATCTGGTGGAAACCTGATATCTGGTGCTCACTACAGGGGCGCTTCCAAGGCGCATTATGAGGGGTTACCATCAACCTTGGACAAAGAAAATCAAAATACAGCGAGCACTCCAGATACTGATCTTATGACCTACCTCCTATGGAATGGCCAAGACACAGTGATGGTGGGGACCAACTTTCCAATATAAACCTTTAAGTGTATCCCAGAAGACTTCATGCACTTAACTCCCAGTCAATTGAAACCTTTGCTTGACCTGTTAAAATAGCCTGAAGAATTTGAAAGGAATATTATTGAGCAAAAATGCCAGCATCATAAAAAAAAGATTATTGAAGGCAATATCTTATTACAGGAATCAAGCATCAAGTTTCAAGAGGATGTGCGATGCTAGAAGAATCAAAGCTTTTGAAAATACTTCACAGCGGAATGACTATTGGACGCTAGGACCTGTCTACTGCGATGAGAAAGTCATGTTCAAAACCTTATGGTTTTGAACAAGACCAAAAAGAAATTGGCCAAGTTACAACACATCCTCTAATCAAAAAGAAAAGATCAAAATAATCTGAGTAAAAAAATTTTAACAAAATCAATTAAGTTGAATATTAAGACTAATATTAATATAGGTAATAAAAAACGAAATTTACCTCTCAATGTCATTTTTCAACTCTGCTGCTTCAGAGCAGAAAGTGGAAACAAAGCTCATAGCCAATTTAAACCCAAAAGTGCCAAGTGACAAATCAAATTTGGCCAGTGAGTATTGATGATACTAAATTAATGAAATTGAGACAAGTCAAGAACTAGCTTACAAACTCAATAAAGGCATCAAACCTCAAGAATTTTCTGGAAGCCTCAAAAACAATTTGTGCAATGATGAGCTAAAACTGCCAGACAAATTACCTGGGAATTACCTTTGTGCAATTGGTGACAGCTCAATGACTCCCTTCCAGAAAACCTAATGCTTATCAACTTCAACAACTCCCCTCCAGAGATTGGGCCAGATATTACTAAAATGAAATATAAAGATTACCTATTCAGATCTCAGATTGGGATAGCGCTGATCCTAACAAAAATGTGGGCCCTGACAAAGTGAAGCTTGAGGAACCCACTGGCATTACCTCCGCTACTAATGCTCACCATGTCAAGGAAAAGTTAATGCATGTCAGTCTTAATTGTGTTATGCCAAAGAATATCCTTGAGACTAAAAATTGCACCTCCCAAGCAATCAGCCCACTCAAGAAAATATGGCAATGGTAGGCATAAAGCTCCTTACGCCATCAAACTTGAGCTCTCCATCTACCTCAACCCTCAGGCCATGACTTACTCCCCTAGGACAAGGCTTGGGGAGGCTCTGTCAGGATTCTACCTGGTTTAGGTGAAAACCTTGTCCAGGGGAATGGTTGGTACATTCATTTGAAGGGCACAACTCCCAAATGGCCCAATAAGTTTGAGAATGGGGTTCAACTCTATATTATCTGCTGGTATACTGAATTTGGGTTTTTACTTGAATTACAAATCCAGGAAATATTTACATCCCCAGTACCTGAGTCATGTGAAGCAGAGTTTTCACTGATCCGGCCATGAGGGCAATGAAATCCAAGTAAGGTTAAAAACAGGAAATCAATCCATAAGGCCAGGAAAGATCCTGAATGGATGGGGCCACAAATATCCTCAAGGCACCATGTCCCCACATACCCTATAAATATCAACACCTTTTAAAATTAATAAAGTACTTTTTCAGCAGGATATAATATTTATCTTATTTTATTTTATTTAAGTTTTATATTTATTTTAATGAAAAAAGTCTCGTCCACCTTGCGCCTAAAGTAGCCCCTATCCTCTCAGCTGACCATAGCCTCCTGCAGTCAGTCACCATATTGGGCTCTAGCGTTAGCGCCAGTGAGCGCATCTGGCAGAAACCTGATAACTTCTTACATATAAATTTTTTTATTTTATTATAAAAACTAAAAATCCGGCATTGAGGTGCACATGGACCTCCATTCTGTCCACCTATATCTAAAGTTTCAAAGCTCTACATGCTGTAGTATTGGCTGGGCATCATGCACATACATACACACTTGCTTTTATTAATATAGATCTATAACTTAGCTTGTATATCTAAATTTCTTAAGTGTTGATGTACTGGCTGGGTTCCTTCCAGAGGGCGAAAAGTTACTCTCCAGTACAATCAAGTCTCTTCCGCAACACTTGACTCCCAAGATGAGTCTGGGGGAGGACCATAGGTGCTGGGCATGTACTATGTTATAAAATATATTGGTCTCATAATCTTTGATTGAATAATTGGCTCCTATCTTAGCTAGGATAGCTTTAGGGCCAGTACAAATGGCTTAAAACTTATTAAGATGGCCTCCCCATACATGATAAAATATGACCTTCTCTTCTAAACCGAACTCTGGTACTTAGTCCATATTTGACTCACATATTGACTATTGATGATAGAGGCTTCAAAGTTCTTTGTTGCTTCCAGTTGAATCTTATTTAACTCTTCATCCAACTCTTGCTGGTAATACCCAGGTGGTAGATACTTGCAATCTGCAGAGATGACAGGTGCCAGCAAGGTAGGCAGCGCTGCTTCTCACCCATATAGGGGCCTTGAACAGAGACATGCCAATCGCCTGGTGATGGCTAAGTTGGTATGCTAGCAGTGCGGATGGCAACAGTTGATCCCACTTTGACTTGTAATTTAGGGCCATTTTCTTCAGAATTACTCCTAGGGTTCTATTCACACATTCTACGCTTCTGTTGGAGGATGAATTGTATAGAGTGGTAAATTGTCTCTCACTCCAACCAGACTTATAAGTTTTATTATAAAATTGGAAATAAAGTTCTTCCCTAAATCTTATAGCAGAATCTGAGGCATTCGTGTCTTGCTATCAATTGGTTGTACAGGAATCTGACAGATGATACTGTAGTGTACATCTTGACTTCTAATGCTTTGACCCGCTTGTTAAGGTGGTCAATAGCAGCTATGATAAACTTGGATCCACTTTAAGTGATATGCAACAGTCCTATCATATCAATGTATACTTTGTGAAATGGGGCTTTTGGAAGAATCATCTTGAACTCAAAGTGATTTTCTAGGGGTCTGAAGCTTGCGCAGGGTACACATAGATAGGGCTCGATGTACATTATATGATATTGACTCTCAGTAGAACCAGTCTCTATGTTATTCCAATGGAATCTGGAATTCTCCAAGGTCAACATGCTTGTGTTCTTCCATTGTTAGGAATCCAAAGTGCTAGGGAAAGACTTGGCTTCCTTTTTGGGTACACCAAGATCCACAAGAGCAGCCACAGTCCACAAGTCCCACTAGTTTCAAGGAACTCTGGATGGGCGCGTTAAAGGGGTGTTGAAAAGGCTCCAACCTAGGGAATTGTTACCCATTTGCCATTAAATTTATTATTATAACTATAAGGAGATTTTTAATATAAATTTTTCATTAAACTTCAAGGGAAAGTTAGAGAAAAGATGTCCAAACACCTTACCATTAGCAGGGCGATGGGATTATGCTGTGATGGGGGTGAGCTTCCAAGCTGACACCACATAACAAAGAATAATTTCGATTTCAAACCTATTAATTAATGGTCTCTGCTACCAATTTTCCCCTCAATAGTATCTGATGACATCTTTAAGTTATACTTGGGCCAAACTTTCCCAAATTACAATGTACAAAATATGCTTTTTTGGTTGCAGTAGGAAGTGCCAAGTTCAATCCCTATTTTTAGCTATTCTTTTGTACCTTCTTACTCAAATTCACTTAGTAATTAAATCTCCACCTTCAAGTTAGCCACTTATTTTACCACCTTCTGGGGCGAAGCATAGGCCCTTGGCGGTTGAGGTTTTAGGGATTTCTCAAGTCTACAAAAAGTATTTTGATTTTTTTTTCAAATATAAAAAATCTGAAGATTTGAGACTTGGATGGGTTTGGGCGTGGGGATATATGTGGGAAAGGCGTGAGGCAAACAGTGAGGGATAGCGGCCATTCATTTCACATCCATGGTATGCCCTAATTCAGGTATTTATATGAGGGTTAAGGCCTTAGGGTTTAATTAATTTTTGTTTCAAAAGGGATATGCAAACTTTTTTTAGCTTGATAACAGGCACCTAAGGCCATAAATTATTCTTTCCTTAACAGGTAGGGCTCATGACCCCTTCAAGGACCTTTGCAAGGGCATATTTCTAGTGAGGGGTGGGAAGTTTGATGGAAGCTAGGGTGGCGGACTTAGATGGGGCTGGACCAGGGGCATTATTATTCTAATTATGAAATTCTCTAATAATTCCTGACAGTTGGTACAGTTCTTTGATGTGAACCTCTGTTCTCATAATCTGGGCAAACCTTCCATGACATCAGGTATTGCACTTGGCGTTTACCCACCTTTTATCCAAAATCTTTTCTACCTCAAATTTGGGGGTTTCCTCGACCACGATGGGCTCAACATCAACTGCTTTCTTGCCCTTAAAAAAAGAGAGTTAGTAAGCGTAAAAAGAGACGTATTTTTCAATGAGGGCGCAGTTAAAGGTGAAAAGTGCAATTGTTCAGGACCTTGGTAGTAAGAGATGGTTCTTCACTCTTGCAAGATAATTTCCAACATGGCACCTTGAGGTGCAGATTATTGGTGTCTACCATTACTAAATCCCCTTATTGAAAGTCTGTTGCCTCACGTCTTTTTATCTGAAATCAGCTGAAACCATTAGTTGATTTTAGCCAATTTGGTTCTGAACTTGTTGGTGGACCTTATTGATATGTGTATGAAGGTATCTTCTGCTAAACATTACTCCACGTTTGAGGTCCATTGGTGAAATCAGGGTTAAATACCAAATTAGCATACATTGGGACACCCCCGTTGACAAATGGAGGGAGTTGTTATATGAAAAATGGGCCAAAGGAAGGTCCGCTGCCCATTTATCCTGAGAGGTAGTTACATAACATGGGAGATATTGCTTCAGGACTGTTTAGTACGCTAATTTAGCCGTTAGGCTGATAGATATAGGGAAAGAATATTTAAGGCTTAAATTTACAGCATCTCACACAAGACTTCACAGAACCGTTAGAAAACTGAGGTCTCCTGTCGCTGATTATTTTCTAAGGGACACAAATTAGGCAAATACGTTTTCTACAAACAACCATGCCATGTCCTCCACTGTAGCATTTGTCAAACAAGAAATAAAGATTTCATACTTGAAGAATCAGTTCACAACCACCATATTAGTGTCATACCCCCAGGACATTGGTAAACTTACAATGAAGACTGATGAAAGTTATGTTCACGGTCCAGCTTCTTGTTGAAGAGGGTGGAGGAGACCATTCCACCCTGTTCTATCTGATTTGGACCTAGCGCAGATCAAACATTGTTCAACACAGGTAAGAACTTCCTTTGTTAGTTCATTACAGTCATAACTACGTTTAATCAAGTGGTGCACTCCTTTAAGCCAGGATGTCCCATGGTTGGTGGATTATGATGGTCCCTTATGGCTTGGGAACGCACCCCAGAGGGAACCCTTACTTTTTCACGAAAATATATTACCATATACTTTTAGGAATACCAACCATAAGTGAAGTGCCAGTGTCAATTTTTTCAAGGAGATCCCGCCCTTTAGGTTCTAAAGACTGAAATGCCAACACCGCATCCAGGATAGAATTTTTATTGGCAGAAGATATAAGTACTGGGTCAGACGGAGTAACTTCAGTCACTGGATCATAAGGAATAACTTCACCCGTAGCTCAACATGAGTATCAGGGATAGTGGGGATGTGGAACCTCAGGATTTGAATTTGAATTTATATTTGGGTTTTGACTTGGGTATATGGTTGGGAATAAGAGATGCAACCGCGGCAATGGTTGGAGGTGGCGGAGCTATGACCTGCTAAGAGGGATTTAACACGACCATTTCAGAGTCTGTATCTAAAGTGAGCTACATTAAGATATTTTAGATCATAATATCTGGAAAATATGGGCGTCTCCTTGACAAACTCACACTTGAAATTGAAGCACAAAATGTCACAATGAGACCTGGTTTGCCTGTGAGCCAACTTCAGAGGCTTGAAATAATAGGTAAGAGATTTATAATCTGTGCGCACAACCACTGTATGTTTGGCACCCTGAAAAAGGTACCATCGGTGAATCAATGATCATAACACCACAGCCAACTCTTTATCATAGATGGCCCAATTGTTCTTTAACCTCTTGCGCTATAATGACGTGCTATACACCTCATTATAACTCAAGAGGTTAATAGAAATTATTTAAAGTAAAAACTCTTTTGGAGTTGCTTTTGGCGAGGTGGTCACTGTAAGTCCAGGGGAACGTCCCCTGTGCGTAGATCAGTCGCTCATCCCAATTCCAAGCAAAAAGGGGCTAAAGAGGGTGGCCATGCCCCTCGTCACCCAGGGCGACCTCACCCACATGGTAGACAAGCGCTGGGTAATGGCCTTCCCTCTTCAGACCCCTCCCCGTTACCTTTGTTCACCTCAGCTGAACTCATTAGCCAGATTAAGGAATCTGTGCCAAGATCACCAAATTGAAGTCGATTGGTCCAAAACTGATGGAAACTAAGCCCAACAATCAAATCACATGGTCAAAAAGGGATGAAGATTGGACTATCAGCCAGAATTGCCAACAGTTTTGATTCAGCCAGCAGTGTGGTTGCTGAAATTAACACCCTCTCAAAATCATCGGGGATGATCCCTGATGTGCAGCTCCCATCCAGCAAATCAGGAGTTGCAGCCAACGCAGCACCTTTGACCAAATGAATGGCCCAGTGACTGGGCACGGGCGGGTTGAGCATCCCAAAACTGTTCCCAACCAATTGGGACCACCCCTACGTGGAGTGGCCTTGGGGGTTCCCATTGCTTGTAGGGCCAGATGCCAACACACCAACCGCCAGAAACGCAATTGAGTCTTGATTTGGGCATTTGAGGTTGAACCAATAGCGACTCAGCCTGCTGCCAAATCCTTCGATGTCAGTTCCCATTGAGCTTATCTGCCCCATTCCCAAATATTCACTGGTTAGGTCTAACTTGAAGGACCCAATCCAGGCTTGTTCCCTCATCATTTGACTGCTATTTAATCAGTTGCATCGCACTGAGAAAATTGGTGGTCAATTTTTCTTCCTTTTTTTTCTATTAAAAAATCTTTCCTAAATTTTATTTTTTATGTTGAAAAATATACCGCCCTTTCCGCCAGCACTCACACACCCCTCAGGGTTAACGGCCGTATTTGTCTGGTATTTCAATATGTGCCTGTACAAATTTCTGGCTCATCAGCAGTTATTGGCCAAAATCCTTTCTAGTTTCATATCTATCATACCAGCAGCATTGCCTTTGGCATTCTGGTTTGCCGTTTGGGCGCTCTGGCACCTAGGCTGGCAGGCTGGTCTAATTCTAATTTTCTGTTTGCCTGACAGTCACACGCTTCTGCTAATTAATTTATAGCGCATAGGTTAAGATGCTATACTTCTTAAAAAAGTATGCCACTGTATGTTCCCTCCTCTCATGTTATTGAAGAAGGACAGCTTTAACTGCATTGCCAGAGGCTTTGCATGCCACAATAAAGGGATTATCCTTATCTTCATGATTCAGCGCTGGGGTAGTGGTGAAAAATTTCTTTATTGCTTTAAATGCCTTTTGGCATTTAGAGTCTAAATAAATGAGGCGTTCTTACCTGTGAAGGGGTGAAGGGAGAGGCCAATTATGAAATGGCAGGTGAAAATTTCTAAAGAAAAATGGCAGATCATAAGAAACTGCGCAGTTGCTTCTGTGTTACCAGGGTGGGTCAGGAGATGTAGTTTTAATTTAAAAGACGCGATAGAGTACCCATCCTTTAAAATCAAGTTACTTAGGAACTTAACTTCATCTTTATAGAACTCACTTTTGGAGGGGTTGGCAACCAGCCCAGCTTTTTGGAGTGCAGTTGCTACATCCAAAAATTACTTGGCGTGTTGATCTACATTGAGGGAGTGAATTAAGATGACATCCACATTTGTAATTGAACAGGAGAACCTGATATCCCCCAGACGTCATCAATTCAGTGCTGGAAAACATATGGAGCGTTTTTAATCCAAATAACATAACCTTAAGCTAAATTATATTCCACAAAATGCAGATTGTCATCATCCACTCTTATCAAGATCTGACCCACACATGATGGAAAGCGTTCACCAAGTCAAGCTTAGATAAAACTTAAGATTTTTGATATTTACTGGGAAATTGCTTCCTTCAGGGTAATGGGTATAGGTCAAGGACCGTCACATTTCAAATCTCCATAATCCACATATAGTCTCAGAATATTATATGACTTCTATATGGATACCATTGGTGAAGATACAGGAGAGGTTTTCTTGACCATCCGCCCCTTCTTTACCATATCTTCAATCCAGGTCTTCAACTCCTGGTCCTCCTCAGACTGTAAGGATAAAAAGACAGTTAATTTTGATTAGGTCAACCATTATCTAGAAACTCAAGTCAAATTTTAAGTGGCTTGGTAGTTTATTAGCACTGTCCACAAAGACTTCTTTTAATGGTGCAAGAATAAGAGACAAGGTGGGCAGCTTTGGCACAATACTCATAGAAGAGTGCTATACAGTGGCTGATACTGTATTCTCTAATGCCAATTTGGGAAGGAGATGAATCCCACCTGAGTGCTCATTGGAGGTAAAAGCCAACTTATTCTGTTCCAATTCAATACTAAATGTCTGATGGCGCTTCCATCTTACACCCAAATCTGGGTATAGCAACTTTGGAATTGCTGTGAAGTGTGATATAACTTCATATCTATGGACCACAAAACGTAGAAGTTTACAAAGATGGAGTATGATCATAGGGACCCTAGATGCCCCAGGACTGAAGAAACTGAGGTGACCATAAGATCTAAAGATTGCACCACCTTAAAGTTAATTTAAAACAAAGTGGCACCAGTATCTACCAAGGTAGTTCTGTTACCATATAGTGTCCTACCTAATAGAGATGGGAAATAAAAAGTAAGGGAAAAAAATTTATTTAACTCATATAGGGAGAAAAGTATTGAATCAGAAATTTAACCTGGGAGGGTTTGTGGGGCTTAGAATCAATTAAAAACTGGGTAGGCATAGCTTCTTTTTGAGCACAATACAAAGGTGTAAATTCAGTATCATCAGGATCTGATAAGGGCTGCACGTTTGAAAGATCTTCATAAAAATCCACGCAACGCTTCTATTCCAGATGAATGACAAGTGAGATGTATGAGGAATCATTAGTTGGATTCTCAGGGCCTTTGGGATCTACCACCTTTCAGAAAGGGGCATTTGACATATTTGTAGAGAGGGAGATTCTTCAGGGTGAGAATGATTAAAATGGACCATTATGGCTTCTTCAGGCCCCTGAGAGGGGAAATGTAGGCCTCAGGGTGATATACAAGTTCAATGTAGTGAGGGTTTGACTTCTAATGTTTATACTCCTTGACACTATTTGCGCTTATAGAAGCACATGGTGTCATAGTCAAGAGCGCGGGGTACATCCCCTCCACACAAAAATCCACTACTGCACCCGTTACCTTTCACTTGGTAAAAATTCCAACATCTGGCTGTATCCTAACGTGAAAACGCTAGGGGGAGCATCAACCTCTGGCAGTATACAGTTAAGTGATGAGGATAAAGGTATTATAAGTTGTGCTTCACAAGTTAAGACCTGATGTATGATTTTAAAAAGAAAATTCCACAGACCATTGTTGTAAAGCACTCTGAAGAGGGAAAATAGAATTTGATTAAAATAAATCGTTTAAGGTCAGGAGATATTGAACCAACAACCTTACTGCTTTATTATTTGGTTGGGCTATAATGATAGGAGCTCAGCATGCCAAGGAAAGCCTGGCTTCCTTCTTGGGTATGCTAATACCCACAAGGGCAGCCACGGTCCACAAGGTCCACTAGTTTCAAGAGACTTTGGGTATGCGCATTGGAGGGGGTGTTGGAAAGGCTCCAACATAGATTGTTGTTGCCCATTTGCCATTTGATTTATAAAAAATCTAAGGATATATTTTCAATAAATTTATTATAAGACTTCAAGGGAAAGTTAGAGAAAAGAATGACCCAACACCTTACCATTAGCAGGGAGCTGGGTTTGTGTTGAGATGGGGAAGAGAAGATAAGATGAACCACAATAGAAAAGCATTTTTTTTTGATTTCAACCCATTAATCAATGGTTTCTACTACCAATTTACCCTCAAAAGTATTGGCCAAAATTCTCAATTTTATTCTTAGTTCGATTTTTCAAGATTCCATATGTGCAAATTCGCTTTTTTAATTTAATAATGGAGTGTCAGGTTTATTCACCTTTTTAAACTTTCTTTTGCGATTTCTTGCTCAAACTAACTTAGTAACTAAATCTTCCCCTTCAGGTTGGCCACTGATTCTACACCTGCTGGGGAGAAGCATAGGCCCTTGGCGGCGGAGGTTTTTGAGATTTCACAGTTTGCACAAAGCTGTTTGATTTTTACTCAAATAAAGATCTGCAGATTTTGAGACTTGAATTGGGTTTGTGATGGGGTTTAGATGGGGAAAAGGCGTGTAGAAAACAAGGAGGGGCAGCGGATACCCATCTCTCATCCATGGTATGCCCTAGGTCAGAGATCTGGGTGAGGTGCAAGGCCTTGAGAGTTGACAAATTTTTGAATCTAAAGGATGTACAACCCTTTTTAGATTGATGGATGGCATCTGAGGCCTTACGTCCACTACCAGTTATATCTTTCTCTAGATCAAATGTATGTGTACCAATTGTCATTATTCTACTTTTAAAGCTTTCATTAATATACTGGGTATCTTTTAAACATCATCTAAGACAGACTCACAATTCACCTTTGTCTTTTCTTTCCTATTTTGGTAATCTGATTTGGTCATAAAGGTGACTTCTCTCATGAACTTGGAGTTAGAAAACTTATAATTGCAATAGTCTGCCATTGGTGAGGCGTTTGCTGCCTGCTCTCTGTACAATATAAAAATTAACCTTTGAGCTGTACTACCCATTGGAAAAGGAGTCCATTTAGATCTTTATGTTGCACATCCAGAGATGTGATGCGTGATACATCAAAACCTTAAATGTACTCCATATTTTTAGGGTCAAAACTACTTCACTGCTACTATCACTTCCAGGAGCTCTCTTTCCATCACAGTATAGTCCTTCTCAGCTCTGGTAAAGACCTTTGAATAGTACTCGATTAAGTGGTCTATCCCTCTTTATCCAGTTGAGCAAGTATTACTCCAAGCCTAATGGCACTAGCATTAAAACGGATAAAACGTCTTGTAAAAGTCTGGGTATGCTAGGATTGGTGTCTATACCAATCTAGCATTAAACTCTTTGAAGTCTGCCATTGCACAAGGCCCAATGTAGGCTTTGTTTCCTTTATCAACAGGTAGGTGAGAAGCGCAGATAAGTCCTCAAGATGGATGAATAAACTGCTAGTATCCCATCATCCTAAGGAATACTTGGATGGTGCGCATACTTCAAGGCTGATCCATGGCCACTATGAATTTTATCTTTACTTCCTAAGGCTTGATTCCTTTTAGGCTGATCTCATGTCCTATTAACTCCAGCTTTCTCTTCAGGAAGGTGAACTTGATTTGTTTAAGCTTCATGTTTGACTCTCATAATTAGGTAAGCATTTCACATATGTTTTGGAGGTTTTCTAAGAACGTGCGACTGGATACTTTATGTCATCCAGATATATGAGCACACTGGATAGCTTAAGATCCCAAAAGATTTGGTAC
The DNA here is from genome assembly GCA_022478985.1 of Massospora cicadina. Taxonomy (NCBI): domain Eukaryota; kingdom Fungi; phylum Entomophthoromycota; class Entomophthoromycetes; order Entomophthorales; family Entomophthoraceae; genus Massospora; species Massospora cicadina. The sequence goes on from JAKSZP010018539.1 coordinate 57,403, forward strand.
ATCGCTCTTTGGAAGGTGGCAGGGGCGTTACACAGGATTTGCAGCATCCTTGTAGGTTTGAATAATACCTTACTGCTGATTAGAGTGCACTTATTTTGATACTCAGGAGAGAGCTCCACATATTAGTAGTTACTCATGAGGTCCATCGCCAAGAAGTACTTTGATCCTCAAAAGTTTTTCAGTGCTTTGTACATTTGAAGGATCAAGTACAAATCCTTTATAGTAACCAAATTTAACTTTAGGTAGTCCATAACCACGCGGTGTGTTCCATTTTCTTTTTCACTAGGAGCAGTGGAGAAGCACACTGCTTTTAAGGTCTTATTAAGCTGGCTTCATAGAGCTGATTCAACTCTTTGGTGATAACTTTATCTTTAGTTTTTGAATGGCAGTACAGTTTTGACTTGACAGGATGTTAGATCCAGTATCCATCCTGTGAAACTCTCATTTGCACAATTCGTAGTTATTTGATCCAGTGCTTAAGATGCCCTTGGACTCATCCAGAAGCTCATCTAATTCCTTCTGCTCCTTGTTGGTCACAACCCCAAAACCTAATTCAACAGAATTTCAACAGTGTACACTGTTTTGATGACATCAAATCTTGTCAATCTGGATTAGGCAATGACTTGTAATATATTGACATGAATAAACTATGTAGTGATGTTCCACAATATGTCATTTAGTTATATGAATTATTTGGAATCAAAGAGACCAGGAAGTACTCTTAGCTCCTGTTACCTGATCCAATTGCAACTGTAAACGTCAAGTCTTGAGTTTGGAGGTATCTTCACACTAGTCAATAGTAGCATCCAGAGTTGTTCAACAGGTTTAGATCCATGGCCTCACTTGCGCTCAATGTTAAGCCTTTTTCTGCGCTAACTGTGGCAGGTAATTGTTTAAAGCCCTTCTCCTTAAGGGTGTAGTATATTGGGTAGAATGATTTATTGATTTCCACCAAGCATGCCCTCTGCTTTCGCGACTTTGCATATTCTTCCTTAAACACCAGTGGCAAATGGTAGCTGAGTATGCTCTAGTACTGGTGGTGAATTCAATCTTACCGCCAAAATCTAGTAGAAACTGATTACCAATCACAAAATCGTAGTAGTTGTTATCTAAAACCACTGCTGGAGCTGTCAGAACCATGTGCCTAAAATGTAACAGCAACGCTGCGTAAGCTCTAAGGCGCACGTGACATCTGGTCCTGCTTTAAGATGCTTGACAATGTAGCCAATATCTGGAATAAGCTTCATTTCTACATCAACTTGGAGGATATAATATTAAAAGGTGTTCAAGTATCCAGTACTGCCATGACGCAAACCCTCTGAATCACTACTTTGATTTTTGTAAAGTTCTTTCCAAATGGAAAACCTGTTGTCAAAATGTTAGTGGCTGACTCTTAAAAACGCTTCAGAGATTCTCCCATTGATTGGCTTTAGTGGTATCTCTGGTATCTATTTCTATGCTCTTGAAGGTAACCATCACAAGGTTGCTCTTATTATTTAACAATGTTGATGATTCTGGTAGGGTAAGTGGCCTGTGCCAAGTAAATATTGTTCATTCCAATTCCATTAATTATATTCACTTGCAGTTAAGCATGTACAGCCAATGTACTAGGTGTCCTAGCACGTGGTATCCTGCACTGACTACATCCTCATCCTCATGATCATCCTCCTCTTTGGTGCGTAGATCATCCAGCTCACTGCATTGGTGAAATTTTCAGTAGGGGTAATCATTCTTCTCAGTGGCATTCATTAGAGAAAAGCACCAAAAGTTGTCTTGGTTTATGCCATTTGTTGCAGGTTCTTTTCCCCCAAAGCTGTCGTTATACTGTTTTTTGTATCTTACATATAGTTTTCTAACTCTTGTCATGATTAAAATAAACATCTTTGCTTGTTCATCGGGGAGGTTGTCCAGATGCCTTGTAGTCCATTCTCTAAGTTCCTTGTACATCGAATAAGGCCTCCTTGATGGCCTTCAGCACCACTGTGGCCTTGATGGATAAGGTCGTATGCATTTTCAAAGCAGGATGCACCTCTAGGGAACTCAGTAGCAACATCTTTGCATTCAGCAGATCCAAAGTGTCTGCTGTCCATATTTGTTGAGCCTTTGAGTATTAATGAGCAGCATAGTTAGTGATTGACTCATTTTCCATCTTCATGAGTTGAAGGTCTTTTTTCATGTTTTTTCTTGATCACTTCCAAACTCTGACGGGAGAATATTCTTCTCTTCAGTCCAGGTAAGACAGTATTAAACTTTGAATGAGTATATCTTATGCCTCGTGACTCATACAGCCTTGAACGTGGCAAGCTTTCTGGGGATCACTCACACCATCCACACTACTCTCAAAAATCTGTAGAAAACCTGCTATGATCTCCTCAAAAGGTAAATACATTATTTTATAGTAGGGTTTGAAGTTTGGGTCCCCTATAATAGTTTCAGGCCTCACCATGCATGTAGTCGCTGCAGTCAATTAAGTAACCAAGATCAATGACTATAACCAAGTAGCTGCTTCAGATGTTAAAGGGTGTGGTACAATCCTCAGTTGAGCCTTCAGCTTATCAAAATATTGTCCATTTTTAAAAGCAGGGAATTGCGCTGTTCTAAAATATCTCCATGTTCGTTCAAGGTGTGGACATTCATCCATTTTTGTTCTCAAGGAAAAGTCTGTCTTCAAAATCTTCAATGGTAATTTACTCTTCTTTCTGGTGGAAGGTCCAGTCACAATTGTTATGGTGGCAAGCGGGCTCTTCTAATGATCTCCTTGACACGCTGAAGGAGAATTTTTAATATGATACTTCTATTTTAATGTTGAAAAGTTTTGAGTGGATGGTTTCCTCATCATTTGCTTCAGTTCAGAGTAATCTTCACTGTTATAAGGCCTCCATGTCTTCTTCGTCAAACTGCTCTTGATGAATCTCATTTCCTTCACTCTAGTCCAATGGTTCACCCCTGTAGTGAGCACCATAGTCAGCCTGTCAACCCTTGCTCAATTAACTTGGTTGGTGACTTGCTGTAAAGGGGATCTTTTCTACGAAGATTAAAACAAGTGACCTTCTGAGGGCACATGATTATACTCACTGTAAAACTCTTCTTCTGAAGCTACTTGATGTAGTATTAATTACCCACTGGAACTGATCATCTCCTGCTGAAAGTACTCTTGTTGACAATCTTGTACATATTTATATACGTTAGACTAACAAAAGACTCAATGGAAACCTAGAACAACCTCTTCATTGGCGTTCTCAGTAACCCAAGGTCTCTTAAATGAGTGCCTTCTTTAGATCCCAGAATGGTTACTAGTAATCTCTTTACTTAAACCAAATATAAGCGGAAAACAAAGATAAACGTAATATTCTGTGGTAAAAGACTATTATTGAGACTAAAATCAAAGGTATTTTTTGTACATCTTGTATAAAAGCAAGATATAAGATGAACGTAAAAAGAAAATAGTTAGGAGTGGGGTTTGAAGATTTATTTGGGGCTTTACAAACCCTTTTAAGTATATTTTGATCTCCAACTATAGCAGCATCTATCTTGTTTGATGCTTCATTATGTGAGCTCCATCTTACAGTGGACATACCTGCACCAGGATTTTTAGTGGCCCCTTGCTCAATACCCATTTCTGAGTCTGGGCAAAAATACCTCTTCTGGTTATTGCTTTATTACCCAATTTTGATAACATGCTGCTCTTCTCATAATTTAATTAATGGCACTAACTGGATATGTCTTGCTTCAGGGTTTTGAATGATACTTGAATTTAGTTGATTGCTTTTTAGGTAATAGGTTATGATGGAAGGTTCAATCACTTACATCAGGGCAACGATTCAGTCAATTATCCACCTTTGGTTGATTGAAAAATCATCATAAACCCTGAAGGTATATATAAATTTGATTTTCATGAAATTTGGCAGTGTTGCCATAATTGTCTTTACACTGAAAACCTCTCCAATGAGTGAGTATCAAATCAATGTGCACGATGTCATCCTGACTGACCTGCAAATTTATTAGGACATAAAATTATATAAAGGGGATTATCTCCATTATCCACAACTTGAACTTTTTTATCTATGTTTTGAGTCATTGATGTACTAGTGGTATTTTACTGAGGGCGAGGATTTACTATCCAATATACTCATGGTCTCTTCTGTGACACCACCTTTAGGGCCACCGTTGCATTGTGGTACCTGGATTTCTGTAAAAAAAACCAAGATTTTGCCACATTAATATAATCATGGGTTTTAAGGCTTGATCTCGCCCAATTATTTTGTATTTTACCTTGGTGTGCTCGTGGCGCCATATTATTAAAGTTTAGTTTGTTCACAACATTTTTACTTGTTAACATTTTTATTCAATAATAAATAAAGCAAGAGTAATTCAAGGGCTTGCAACCTCTCTTATCTGTTTTGTCTTTTGACTTAAATCAAGCTTATCCTAATTTTAAGGTTTATTTGGTTAGTTGCATGAGGCACTAACACTTACCTTGTGATTTCAACCTTTCATTGGACATTACTTTTAGCGTTTATTGGTGCAAACTTAAGGCAAGATGAAAATCAAAAACCTGGATGCCTCCATCAATCAAAATATGGCCTTGGTGCAGGTTGGTTCACCTTTGATTTCTGGATAGGTCAAGTCAAAAAGAGGATAGTGGATGTGACGCGGCAACATATCCTTGTCATTAGAAGTCTTATGAGCAGGCATCAACCTGTTTATGAGCATCACATTTGATATAAAGGACCAACTATAAGGATAAAATCATTTTACAAAGTTAATGTTGTTGGTGGAGCCATGCCTTTTTTTGTCATAGTTGTAGAAGCTTCCTGAAATGATGTTGACTCATCTTTACTACACTGGATTCACACCTCCTCCAATTTTCTCTCTAACGCACTAATTTTTGGTAAGCGCTCTGGTGGTGATAATAATCAACATCTAAATCATTTTCCAGAGAAATCATTGATCTTAGCCATTGCTCAACTGACTAAAAAAGTAATATTTTTCAATAAAGGTCATTAGCTACATAACTTAACAACAGTAAGGTCACATATAATTTCAGTGTATTATGATTTATTACTAAGATCCCGGGTGTTCAAGTTGATCCTAAGCAGGTATCAACCTACACAACTGTCCACGGCTACAAAATGCTCTAAAAGACGGTTAAGACCATCACCAACCGACCCCTTATGCTTGGTAAAATGACGTTCAATATGTTGTAGTTTATCTTGAAAAAGTCACAAGAAGGGTCATGGACAGGGTTGGATTACCCTGCCATGGTACAAGAAATTCAAAAGATGAAGTAAGAGTTGCATTAGTCGCCCCTTATAGTGAGTTCCACTTGTAAGAATTCAGCGAATGATTGTACAAAGGTTCTATAGCCACTAATACAATAGGATAGCAATATGAAGATTGAATCCTTTCAGAAATAGAACAAGGAAAAAATACATCAGGTAAAAGAAATCTTTATTGAATGGTAGAGTTTCACTGTCCAATCCAGTTGCGGTGTTATTGTTTAAACTTAACTAACTCATCTCTACTTTAATGCCAACACTTATTAAAATGAAACTATCTCTCCCACAGGTTGTTCTGAAATTCATATCAAAATTACCGTAAGTGTGCCAGCATAATTTACCCTAAGGTTGGACTTAGGTTACCTAGCCAATTGCTGATTTAGAAAAGGTATTAAAAATCTTTTTTTTATTTTTTTGCCGTAAATTAGTTTAAATTTTCAACCTGGACAATCATTAATATAAGCCATGAATTGTAGTCATAGTGGATACTTAAGCAGGAACGTCATTATCTATTTTAGTCCACTTTTGGAAACCCCAGTAGCTGAGCCAATCTTCTGGTTTTAATGTTCATATTTCTAAGGTAAAGCTAACATGATGGCGTCTATTTAGAAATTAATCAACAATTATTTGGATTATTGTTTAGCCAACCAAATTCAGACAGACCTTGTTATCTTTAGTCAATTCTATGAATAAAAAGGGATAACAATATAACCTATTCACAGCATTTTTTGAATGGTTGTTTTCTTGAGAAGCGAATATCTATTTCTAGGGTTTACATGGGGTATTGCAGACATATATGTTTTACAAGATCAGTTCTCATGATCCAGTCATAGCTGAGATGAAGGGGTCAAAGGTATATTCTCCTTTTTTGTTAAAGACACTGTTGCAAAATCGACCTTAGGCTCCACTAGTATGCCATGCCAACCAGTATGAAGACTGGTGGCCCTTTGCTGTTTTGCCTTCATTGGCGTACCAACCCCTACAAGTCCTGCGTCCAACCTATCAACAAACCACCAACAGCTTCGCCTTTAGCCCATGCGTCCTCAGCGTGTGCCCCAGCATGTCCTGCCCCCTTCCTGGGCAGCTCAAGCACTTCCACGCTTCCCCACCCTTGCAACCCTTCACCAACCCATCTGGGCATGCCCCAGTGAGTCCATCCCCCTTCCTGGGCAGCTATGGCACCTCCCACGCTGCACCCCGCTAGGGTTGGTGGCTATGCAGCTCATCCGCTGGTAGCCAGCTGGTCAGGTTCCCAATGGTTCTTCATAAGGAGGAGGTGTGGGAGCTGGCAGCGCCGGCCACTCCAGGAGTGATCACCCGCGCCTTCTAAGGATCTCCTATCCCAACTTCCTCACTCTAGTTGCATTAAGCTACTTCAAAAAAAACAGGAAAGATGGGCAAACGAGAAATGTTTATTAGGATGGAATGAACAACTATTTATATTACTTTCAGGGCTACTGAACCCAAGTGCTCTTTGGCCACCAAAAACCGTTAAACCCATTGGCCTCTTGATTCCAAACCTCTATCAGATCATAAACTTTATTCAGTTTATACTCATAGCGATTCCCTCCAGATCTGCTCATCTGATTACCAAATATTAAATTAGGTCAATCCATCCTCAGCATAAGTTGCTGATCAATTGTATATAGATTTGTAATTAACCCTTTGCACTTTGCTGTCCCCTCTCAGGGGACATCATAATTCTAGCCCTTTGCACTCCGCTGTCCCCTCTCAGGGGACATTATAATTCTAGCATATCATTCAGATGTCCCCTATCAGGGGATATTACAGTTTATTAGTGATTACAGGGAATTAATAAACTTTAATGTCCCCTGAGAGGGGACAGAGGAATGCAAAGGGCTAGAATTACGATGTCCCCTGAGAGGGGACAGCAGAGTGCAAAGGATTAAACTAGGACTTCAAGCATCCTCAGCATGAGTCACCAGTGCTCCAAAATAGTCAGCAGAACCATTTTTGGACTATTTGTAATGGATTCATCAGCTTTCTGCTGGAAACTCCCACAACAATCTTCAAATGGCATTTTAGCAGTGAATGCAGCTTCCACCAAACCTAAACTCAATCAAATATTTAACACTAAATAGTATCTATGTTAGGATTTTAATCAGAAGAATCCTTCCAATAGTATCTAGATTATGGGTTTTGGTTAGTCAGGCATAATTGCTGGCTAATCACCTAGTTCAATACTATTTAATGTTATATGTTTAATCGAGTTTAGATTCAGTGGAAGCTGCGTTCACTGCCAAAATGCCAACTGAAGATCATTGTGGGAGTTTCCAGTGGAAAGCTGATGAATCCATTATGAATTGTCCAAAATGGTTCCGCTGACTAATTTGGAGCACGGCAACTCATGCCAAAGATGCTTGAAGTCCTATTTTAATTAAAAAATTTATCTATGATTGACCAGCGACTTATACTTAGGATGGATTGACCTAATATTTATATTTAATGATCAGATGATCAGATCTGGAGGAATCACTATGAAAAATGAATGAATAAGTTTACAATAAAATAGTGGTTTTAAATCAAGAGGCTGATGAGATTTCTGGTATTTGATTGGTCAAAGAGCACATGGGCACAGTAGCCCTTAGAGTAGTATAAATAGATGATCATTCCCTCCTAATAAACATTTCTTTTGCACCATTCTTACTTTTATTTGATAGTGGATTAGAGCAGCTAGAGTAGGAGTAGATAGGACTAGGGGATCCCTGATAGGCGCAGATGATCATGCCTGGAGTGGTTGGTGCTGCCAGCTCCCATGACCCCTCTCTATGAGGAACCAGTGGGAACATGGCCAGCTGGCTACCAGCAGATGCACTGACAGGCCAACAAACCCTAGCGGGGTGCAGCGTGGGAGGTGCATAGCCACCCAAGAAGGGGGATGGACTCGTTGGGGCATGTCCAGATGGGTTGATGAAGGGTCGTGAGTGTGGGGCAGCGCGGGAGTGCCTGAGCCACCCAGAAAGGGGGCAGGACCTGCCGGGGCACATACCAAGGATTCCTGGGGCTAAAGGCGAAGCTGTTGGTGGTTAGTTGGTGGGTTGGACGCAAGACTTGTAGGGGTTGGTATGCTATGAGGCGAAACAGCAAAGGGCCACCAGTCTTCATACTGGTTGGCCTGGCACACTAGTGGAGCCCAGAGTTGATTTCGTGACAGTGGTGCTCACTATGGGGGTTTTGCTAGTGGGCTGCTTGAGTAGTTGGTGGTTTAGTTACAGAGTGGCTTTTGCCACTGGTTAAGACCAGCGCTCCTTTGTGAGGGCGCTGGGAGGTTTTGACCCACCATTGGGGTGGGTTGCGCTGGAGGATATCATCTGGTTAAGTGGAGAGCAATGTTGTGATTTAATTAGATAGATCCTTCTTATAGTATTAGAATTATGGGTTTTGGTAAGTAGGGCATAATTGCCAGCTAATCGCCTAGTTTGATTGTCGCAAAATTGACCCTTGGGCTCCGCTAGTGTTCCAGGCCAACCAGTATGAAGACTGGTGGCCCTTTGCTGTTTCGCCTTCATTGGCACACCAATCCCTACAAATTCTGCGTCCAACCCACCAACTAACCACCAATGGCTTTGCCTTTAGCCCCAGGCGTCCTTAGCATGTGCCTCGGCATGTCCTGCCCCCTTCCTGGGTGGCTAAGGCACTCCCGCGCTGCCCCACCCTTGCAACCCTTCACCAACCCATATGGGCATTCCCCAGCGAGTCCATCAACCTTCTTGGGTGGCTATGGCACCTCCTGTGCTGCACTCTGCTAGGGTTTGGTGGCCTGTCAGCACATCCGCTGGTAGCCAGATGGCCAGGTTCCCACTGGTTACTCATAGAGAAGAGGCATGGGAGCTGGCAGCGCTCGCCACTCCAGGCGTGATCACCTGTGCCTATTGGGGATCCCCTAGTCATATTACTCTTACTCTAGTTGCTCAAAGCCACTATTAAATAAGAGTAAGAATGGTGCAGGAGAGATGTTTATTAGGAGGGAATGAACGACTATTTATACTATTTTCACAGCTACTGCGCCCAAGTGCTCTTTGTGTCATGTACCAATGACATTATTGTGAGTGTAAATGCTAAAGACAAGGCTTGGCGCCAAAAAGCCCAAAAGGTGAAACTTCAGGCCCTTCTGGACCTGAAGCATACCGTGGGCCAGCGCTGGGTGCAGGCCAGGTATGCTCAGGTTGGCCTGGAGGAGGACCTAGGGCCCAGCCTTGCAGCAAGGCATTTGCATTTAGATGAACTATTTACCAAATTAAGGTGGATGGTTCAGTGTGCTTAGTTTCTTAACAAGGGTTCAAAACCCATTCCTGCTATGAAATAACGTGCTCAGGTTGAATCCAACTTCAGTCAATAACTCGAGTGAAGTCAGTTTTGGCTTATTTTACTAACTTGGATGGAAGTATCACCCTATTGGCGAGTCGCTGCTTGGGCCCACTGCGGCATAACCCCAATTTCCCCATCCAAGTGTTAATACATTTTCCTCTGACCAACATTCCTTGTTGGTCAGCTTTCCATTTAAATAAAACTCCATTTTTGCACATTTTTATGTTATTTCCAGTAAACCTGTGCGCGGACCTCTTTGAGGAGGTCTCACAATATATTAACCAGTTGATTATAACAACAGTAAGACCTTCTTTTAGTGCGCCAGTTGGGCCGCCCAGGTTCCCTCCAACCTGTGCCACCCCCTGCTGCTACCACCCAGCACCCCGTTGTTTCCATTGAAGGTTTACCACTGTGGATGACCACTTTCACAGTTAGCTGCTCCAGCTCCAGCACCATCTGCGGGGCACTAGCAGCTGCCCTTATATTGGCTGGTTTCCTGGTGTTGGCCTTGTGCAATCTGCACCACCACACTGGGAAACGGAGAGTTACAGATACTCTCCTGACATTAGATGACCAACCACCTTTTCCTATGTGCACAAACTTTTTCCGCATGGAACTTTTCCAAAGTGGATACAGTGGCTGTCAGCTGTGTTGCCAGCTGTCATTAGCCATACCACTGTTTCCTCATTTTCCAGAAAGGTTGGAGCAACTCAACATTATTTTGGTTGCCTCCAACTGGAAAGTATCCACCCTTCATGTTCATCCTGGTGGAATCGGACACTTTGATGTCTGAAAGTTGTTATTCCCCAATTTTCTACCCAAATTACTAAATTTCATTCTGAGAAACAGATTTTCCATCACCAGCGCATTCAGACAATGCCGGTGGAATCAGCGCAGATGGGCCTGGTGGTGTTGGCCTTGGATAACGTTGGGCATTCCATCACAGTTTCAGGGCTAGGGTCAATCGCGTCTAAAAATGCGTTTTATAACAAAACCCTGGCCTCTATATCTGAACCTTTTGTTTGGTCATATGGCTTGGATGAGGACTCTATTTCTTTGTATAAAATTACCCCAGAGAACCCATGATTGACCTCTACCATGATCCGGGGAACTCAGGAGGTGGAGAAGGAACTTCATTTCAGATATAATCAAGTGTATGCACCTGCAGAAAGCATTGTGGGGTATGTGGCCTCAGTATTAAGAGTGGCCAAATATCCCACCCCCTTTTTGATTCCCAAACCCATTCTGTGTGCAGGCTTGAGCTAGACAATGAGAACTTTGGTGAAGTGTTGTCATTATCTTCCATAAATAAAGACCATTCTGGGTATTTTCTATTGACTGCCACCCTCTCCTTGCCTTTAGGGAAACTTACCACTACTATTTTGGTGGATACTGGCGCTACTGGAAACTATATGGACCAGTACTTAGCCGACTACCTTGGGCTGAGTTACTTGCCAGGTGATGTGGTTAGAGGAGGGGCGTCCCAAGGTATTCCCACTCTGAAGATCATTGGAACAGTGGATTATCAGGTTGGCAAGTACCACTTGTCTGATCATTTCAGTGCGATCAAAAACCTCCTATTACCTATCATTTTGGGTGTGGAATGGTGGCGGAAGTTCGACGTAAGAACTAACCTGAAGGAGAATACCTTGTCTCTCACCATGAAGAATGGTCGCACATTTGTTGTGCCTTTGTCCAAAGAAAACGCCCCAGGAGACTTTCCCCACTGGCCCCACCGTATCCCTTGTATCCTTGCCTCAATGCAGACGCCCTCAGTAGAAATCCCTATACCTTCTTTCTTGGAGGGTTTGGAATCCTCTTTTGATGCAGCATCTGCAACGCACTCCCTGAGCACTCTGAGTTTGATTGTGACTTCAAGATCATGGTGGATCTAGTGCGTATCTCTTCTCCTATTTACCCTTTAACTGTCCGGGAGGAAAAGGCGTTGGATGTGTGGGTGAAAGAACAGTTAGCCAAGGGTGCGATTTTTCAGCGTACCTCCCCTGTAGGCTCCCCCTTGCTCTTCGTGGAGAAGTCTGATGGTACCTTACGCCCATGCATAGACTATGGTAACTTTAACAACGTTACTGTACCAGACCTCCATCCCATCCTTTTGGATTCGCAGATTGCATGTTATGTGGAGAAGGCGAAGGTCTTCTCCAAGTTGGATTGCCTCAACGCATTTAATTAGATTTGGATTAAAAAGAGACAAAAATGGTTGACCGCATTCTGTACCCAAAAGGGATCTTCCAGTTTCGGGTCATGCCTTTGGGCTTAAGAATGCTCCTGCTATCTTCCAACGCCGCATTAATACAGCGTCGGGGGACCTGTTAGGGGTATGCGTGGTCGCTTACATGGATGATATCATGGTGTTTTCCCTGATCGGGAATCCCATGCAGGTCACTTTTGGCAGGTGGTGGAGCGGTTAAAGGCAGCCAGCCTTACGTTGAAAATATCAAAGTGCGAGTTCTTTAAGTCCCAGGTCACGATTCTGGGCAACGTTGTGTTCGACCAAGGACACATGATAACTCCAGACAAGGAGAAGGCGATTAGTGAGTGGCCCACTTCAACGTCAGTAAAGGAGTTGAGAAGTTTTTTGGGGACATGTACGTTCCTTAAGAAGTTCACCCCAAACCTTTCTGAAGTTGCCGCGCCTTTGTATAAGGCGAGTGGGGCAAAAGTACTACAGTGGTCTTCCGTTTTGGAGGACGCCTTCCAAGCAGTAAAGTGTACGTTGCTGTCAACTTCTGTTCTTCGCCATGTCGACCCAAAGAAAGAGTTTATTGTTGCTTCAGATGCCTCCAACTTCGCCATAGCGGCAGCCCTTTTACAAGTGGTGAAGATGGAATATAGCATCTGGTGGGATTTTCTAGAAAGATGTCTTTGCCAGAGTTGAATTACGCCGTTTATGACAAGGAGTTACTAGCAGTGGTGGAGGCGTTGACTTATTGGCGTCACCACTTGCATGGCTCTACCCAACCATTCCGTGTATGTACAGACCACCATGCCTTGCTGTACTACCGCGCACCTCATGTCCTAACCCCACAGCAAACCTGGTGGCATGAGACCCTTGCCCAATTTGTGTTTATGAGTTCACCAAGGGCAAGGAGAATGGGTTGGCGGACGCCTTAAGCCACAACCCTGCCCTAGCTCCTGATCCCAAGGAGGTGTAGATGCACAATACCCAGTTGATGATTCCGCCATGTCAGATTTCATCCCCACTTCCCACTCCCTTGGCCAAGAAGCCAGCGCTTGCTCCTCTAGAAAATGCGGAGGAATATGGTATGTTCAGAAAGGTGGTATTTCTCAGCCATTGTCAGCTGAATAGACTATGGTCCTTGCAAAGAGCGCCATGAATCAGGAGGATATTGCCAGAGGTTATCACGTGAAGGATGAGATGGTGTGGTTCCAGGGGCGCTTATAGGTTCCTGCTGGACCACCTCGCCTGGAAATCATCCGGGACCATCACAATGGAATCACTGTTGGTCATCCAGGAAAGGCGAAGACCCTTGAGCTTATCCGCCGCACTTATAATTGGAAGGGTTAGTAGCTCAGGTAGGCCGGTACTGTAAATAGTGCCTAGTCTGCAACCAAATGAAACTGAATTGGGAGCCTCTCGCGGGGTTGTTGGTACCAGTCCAAAAGGCTGAGGGCCCTTGGACTTCCCTATCAGTTGATTTCGTTGTGGAGTTACCCAATTCTGATGGCTATGATGCTATCATGGTGGTGGTGGACCATTTTACGAAGTTCTCCCACTTTATCCTTGCCAGACCACAGTTACTGCGGCGGAGATGGCTAGACTGTTCATTACCCATGTGTTCGCCCTTCATGGGGTCCCCCAGGAAATAGTTAGTAATTGGAGCCCCCAGTTTACCTCCGTCTTTTGGGAGGAGTTGTGTAAGACTCTTCAGATCCTCCCTTGCCATTCAACTGCCTATCACCCCCAATCGGATGGGCAGACGGAATGAGTGAATCAGTGTCTTGAACAGTTCTTGTGGTGTTACACCACCGCAGATCATTCAGATTGGGTTTCTCATCTCCCTATGGCCCAATTTAGTTATAACAACGCGCAACATGCATCAATCGGTTGTTCCCCCTTCTTTGCCAACTATGGCTTCAATCCCGCCTTCAACATGGAGCCTGCTTGTGGGTCCAAGGTGGAAGCAGTGGTGGATTTTGCGAAAAATGATCAAGAAGGTCCACAAAGGGGTGAGCACGAATTTAGACGCGGCCATGCAGGCTTATAAGGAGAACGCAGATAGTAAGAGACAGGTTGGACCGGCATACAAAGAAGGAGATCTGGTGATGATGGATGCGAAAAACATCCCAATCAAGCATCCATGAAAGAAGCTGGGACCTAAGAGGATTGGGACTTACCGCGTTGTTAAGAAGGTGGGCTACGCCTCATACCAGTTGGATCTTCCCCCCTCGTTTCATATCTTTTCTGTCTTCCATGAGAGCAAGCTTACGTTGTTTGAGGGCTCCTCTCCAGAGATTCCCGAGGAATATCTCGTAGATGGGGCGCCAGAGTGGGAAGTGGAGGAGATTGTTGCCTCACGTGGTGTGAAGAGAAGACTGGAGTACCTGGTGTCATGGAAGGGGTTTGATGCGGCGGAGAACAGTTGGGTTCCTGCGTGGGATTTCGCCCATGCCCAAGGATTGATAGAGGCTTTCCACCAGCGTTTCCCCCAGGCCACTGGCTCGCAGTCACCTCCAATCATTGCTGCTAAGAAGTTGGCCCCCGCTCACAAGAACTTCTCCCTTGCTCATGCCCTGGAGGGGGGTGGAGCCCCTCAGGGAGGAGAGGGTAATGTCATGTACCAATGTCATTATTGTGGGTGTAAATGCTAAAGACAAGGCTGGGCGCCAAAAATCCAAAAGGTGAAACTTCAGGCCTTTCCAGACCTGAAGCATACCGTGGACCAGCGCTGGGTGCAGGCCAGGTATGCTCAGGTTGGCCTGGAGGAGGAACCCAGGGCCCAGCCTTGCAGCAAGGCATTCGCGTCAAAATGAACTATTTACCAAATTAAGGCGGATCGTTCAGTATGCTTAGTTTCCGGAACAAGGGTTCAAAACCCATTCCTGCTATGAAATAACGCGCTCAGGTCAAATCCAACTTCAGTTGATAACTTGAGTGAAGTCAGTTTCGGCCTGTTTTACTAACTTGGATGGAAGTATCACCCTATTGGTGAGTCACTACTTGGGTCCACTGCGGCATAACCCCAATTTCCCCATCCAAGCGTAAATACACTTTCCTCTGACCAACATTCCTTGTTGGTCGTCTTTCCATTTAAATAAAACCCCATTTTTGCACATTTTTATGTTATTTCCAGTAAACCTGTGCGCGGACCTCTTTGAGGAGGTCTCACAATATATCAACCAGTTGATCATAACAACAGTAAGACCTTCTTTCAGTGCTCCGTTGGGCCGCCCAGGTTCCCTCCAACCTGTGCCGCCCCCTGCTGCTACCACCCAGCACCCCGTTGTTTCCATTGAAGGTTTACCACTGTGGATGACCACTTTCACAGTTAGCTGCTCCAGCTCCAGCACCATCTGTGGGGCACTAGCAGCTGCCTTTATATTGGCTGGTTTCCTGGTGTTGGCCTTGTGCAATATGCACCGCCACACTGGGAAACGGAGAGTTACAGATACACTCCTGACACTTTGGTCAATCAAATACCAGAAATCCCATCAGCCTCTTGATTCCAAACCTCTATCAGATTGTAAACTTATTCATTTATACTCATAGCGATTCCCTCCAGATCCTATCATCTGATCACCAAATATTAAATTAAGTCAATCCATCCTCAGCATAAGTCACTGGTTGATCTTATATAAATCTATAATTAAAATAGGACTTTGAGCATCCTCGGCATGAATCGCTGGTGCTCCAAATTAGTCAGTGGAACCATTTTGGACAATTTGTAACAGATTCATCAGCTTTATGCTGGAAACTCCCACAACAATCTTCAGATGGCATTTTGGCAGCAAACACAGCTTCCATCGAACCTAAACTCAATTAAAAATAGAATATTAAATAGTATTGAACTAGGTGATTAGCCAGCAATTATGCCCAACTAACCAAAACCCCTTTATCAGATACCATCTGAAGGATTCATCTGGTTAATATCCCAACATTGCCCTCCAATTAACCAGAAGATATACCTTCAGTGCGACCCACCCCAATGGTGGGTTAAGACCTCCCAGCGACCTCATAAAGGAGCGCTGGTCTTAACCAGTGGCAAAAGCCACTCTTTAACCAAACCACCAACTACTTAAGCATCCCACTAGAGGAACCCCCCTGTAGTGAGCACCACTGTTGCAAAATTGACCTTGGGCTCCGCTAGTGTGACAGGCCAACCAGTATGAAGACTGGTGGCCCTTTGCTGTTTCGCCCTCATTGGCATACCAACCCTTACAAGTCCTGCATCCAACCCACCAACTAAAAACCAATGGCTTCGCCTTTAGCCTCAGGAATCCTTGGCGTGTGCCCCGGCAAGTCCTGCCCCCTTCCTGGGCGGTTCAGGCACTTCTGCGCTGCCCCACCCTTTTGACCCTTCACCAACCCATCTGGGCATGCCCCAGCGAGTCCATCCCCTTCCTGGGTGGCTATGGCACCTTCTGCGCTGCACCCCGCTAGGGTTGGTGGCTATGCAGCTCATCTGCTGGTAGCCAGCTGGCCAGGTTCCCACTGGTTCCTCATAAGGAGGAGGTATGGGAGCTGGCAGCACCAGCCACTTCAGGCGTGATCACCCGCGCCTATTGGGGATCTCCTATCCCAACTTCCCCACTCTAGTTGCATTAAGCTACTTCAAAAAAACAGGAAAGATGGGCAAACGAGATATGTTTATTAGGAGGGAATGAACAACTATTTATACTACTTTCAGGGCTACTGCGCTTAAGTGCTCTTTGGCCAATCAAAAACCATTAAACCCATTGGCCTCTTGATTCCAAACCTCTATCAGATCATAAACTTAATTCATTCATACTCATAGTGATTCCCTCCAGATCTGCTCATCTAATCACCAAATATTAAATTAGGTCAATCCATCCTCAGCACAAGGCACTGGTTAATCTTATATAAATTTTTAATTAAAATAGGACATTGAGCATCCTTGGCATGAGTTGCCAATGCTCCAAATTAGTTGGTGGAACCATTTTAAATGATTATAATGGATTCATCAGCTTATCACTGGAAACTCTTACAACAATCTTCAGATGGCAATTTATCAGCGAATGAAGCTTCCTCTAAACCTAAACTTGATCAAATATTACATTAAATATTATCAAACTAGGCGATTAGCCAGCAATTACGCCTGACTAACCAAAACCCCTAATTTTGATACTATCATAAGGATTATTCTGGTTAAAATCCTGACAGACACATATGGGCAGATACCAGTATATGGGTTATTGGCAAAAAATAAATCATTGAAAAAAATGTTTTAACAAATCTAAGAAGAATAATGACATAATGCCTACCACATATTCAATAAAAAGTGCTTAACTTAGAATGTAAATATGCTATACAAGAAGTCTGTGGCATTTTTTATGTAATTTTAAAGTCTTTGGATCATATGTTGCCTGCTATGACACTAGTTAGCCTCTTGGTCCTTGCTCATTTATTTTGGTCAATTAATGAGATTGATTTGGCAGATAAGGGTCATGAGTGTTAAATAGCGCTAAGTGGTGAACTTTAACTTTACAGGATGATAAGCAAAAAACTCAATACGGTTTTTTTTGAAGACAGTGACCTTAAAAAACCACAAAAATAAATCTAATTATCCAGATCAGGTTTTTAACTAAAATTAAAAATATAGCACACCATAGTATAAAATGATGAAGTTTGTAAGAGGCTCGTGATGAATAATATTGGTCATAGGCTTAAGAAAAGCTCCAGCCATAACAATATCATCTTAATAAATGGCAGAAGCTTCATTATGTCCCTAAATTTCTGTTTCCCATTTGTACAAAACAACTCGTAACTTGATAGAACTAGAAATTATGGGACATTTACATATATATTCCCAAAAGGTGGGGATACTTTAGAATTAACCTCAGGGATTTTATTATAACAGCAATCAGAAATTTTTGTTATGTTGGTAAAGGCCCAGGACAATTGATAAAAGCACTATAAATGACACTTTTAAGGGAGCGCTGAGGCGAGGATAAGATTAATTATATGAGATATAGTGATCCATGACCACTTGTCCAAGGAATCAATTAAAATTAATGATTGAGGTTAAGTGCCACCAGAGTAAAGAGGTAATGAAGGTACGTTGATGTATTTTTTATTTAAATGTCACTTGAAAATTTTTTAATAAATTTTAGTTGGTGATGCAGCAACAAAATAATCATAAGAAAATGTGACGGATCAATGTTAGTATAGCGGCCAGATCAAACAAATCCTCAATATAATTATTAGTTAAATATAAAATATCAAAGGGGGTTACCCTAGTGGTAGAGTTTGGACCCTTTACCACTGCCTCCTCAAGTTTAATCCCAGTAGATGAACTTTGGGTAGGGGACTACTTTGACTGTGTTGGCATTGCGCACCAATGCATAAACCAAGATAGCAAATAGCAAAGGAGTTCTATGGAGTTCCTGGCCTATCATATGCCACGCATGGAGGTCTTCCAGGTTTTAACTCCTTTCCCATTTTCTTCACTTCCCTTCATCAGTGCGGTATTGTCCCTCAGGTCAGCCCACCTCAAATAAAATTTAAAATAAATATAAATACTAAGTATATATATAAATATCTGTTTATATGGTTGGTGAGACCAAATCTCAAAATATACCTTCACTTGACAAACATCAGGAAAAGATAGAGAGGGGGGGGGTAAACTATGTTATTGGGAAGCCGTGGTCATTAGTCTGAACTTTGATGGTACTTCTTCAGGAACTTAGCATGCACTTGATTGATGAAGTAAATCCAAGAGGGTTTTATAAATCATAAGAATCAGTAAAATTTTTTCCATAAACTTCAGTATGACCTTTTATTATATCTTTAATTTGCTAGTCTGTCTGAATCCTTGATTATAATATTAAAGAATAAACTCCCTATGACAAAGTTTGGCAAGAGCTGAATATTTTTTTAGCATCTTTTAAGTCCTGATATCTCAAACCAGCGAATTAAACCAAGCTTTTCTTTGAAGCTGGATTAAGGTCTGAGTTAGATTTTCAAGTTATTTGTTTGACTCATGTTCCTTTCATGGACACATGAGTATAAAAGAGGAGGGATCATGGGATGCTTTCCAAAAAAACAGGAATGGGGATTGCTAATTGAAGAATGGAAGGTAATATTATAAGCAAACACAGCAGATGTAAGAAACTGGTTTGAGCTGGAGGGTTTTCTAGTGATTAACTTCCTAAAAATGCCCATAGAGTGCCTTTTACCCATATACTGTTGCTGCTGTTTTCTGGATGATAAAGATAGACAAAACTCAAAAGAGCATACTGTATTATGTTTGGGGATTAATGAGACGTAAAATTTGTTACAATATCTATTAAATAATTGCTGGCATCCATTCAAATATATTATGTTTTCTGATATAAAATTATCTATTATTGTGGAGCTGAGGCCCCTGACAGCTTTGACTTCCAACCAATTGGTGAGATGATCAATGACTATAATTATATACTTAAATTGCCCATAACTGTTGGGCAGTGGCCTACAACGTGACTTGATAATAAATGCCAAGTAGATTAGTTTTAAACATTTGATAGAAGGTGGCCTTCATTTAAAATGCTTTGGTTCAACACTTATATTAGCCTTTAAGTATCTCATGGATGTCAAAAGGCATCAATTTCAGTTTGTGGTTCTGGATCAACTGCTTGTGTGTCTTCTTATAATGCTTGTGCCCCATCACCTTTTGGGCTTCCATAATCAAATTATTCTGATCAGTTGGCCTGAGAAATAAAATTGGTATTTTTGATCCTATAGAGTTTTCCACTTTTTAAAAGGGTTTCCGTCCTCAGTTTCTCAAATGTGCATTGAAACCTCTTGGATTCATTAAAATATTGCTGAATTATTATTTTTGTAAACAGCTCATTGAATAGATCAACTTTAGCAGCATGGTAGGCAGATAAGAGATAATTGAAGTTTTAGTGTTTCACGCTAGGCTGTGCTGGATGTAAAAGTCATAGACTTGTAGTTTCAAAGCCCATCAGGACAGCCTCCCTTACAGATCCTTTAGATTTTTAAGCAATGAATGAGATTTAGCCATTTATTACTTGTAAAATTCACCCCATGGACTTTACTCTGATAATGTCTAAACGCGTAGATCACATCTAAAGGCTCCTTTTATGTTATTGTGTAATTACATTTATAAATATCTAACGTTTGGATACAATATAACCAGGGTTCTCACTTCCTTCATCATCAGTTTGTGTTAAGACCGTTCCTATAACAGAAAGGACGCGTCTGTTTAGATAATGAAAGGTTTCTAAAAATCCAAATAACTCATATTAGAGCTTTAGTGAGTCAAAGCCTCAGTTTGTCAAAAGTTATTTGACATTTCGTCGTAAAAATGAATTGTACTCCATTTTTACAAAGGGAGTAATAGTTAACCAGTTTTACTAAATTTTTCAACAAACTGGTGATAGTAGCTGATCATTACAAATAATACTTAAACATAGCTCTTGATAGTTGGCTGCATCATTTTTCAGTCACTCTGATTTTTCTAGTTTACCCATAAGCCCTGCTTGTTGATAACAATAATCAGTTATTTTAATTGTCATTGAAATAAAGTTACTTTACGGTGGCTTGATTTTTAAATTAAGCCTTAGCAAGGAGATGGAAGGCTTCTTCCAAGTGTTGTTAATGTTCATTAAACGTTCTAAAAATGTTCATATCATCTAGATAAACTAACACACAGGAGATCTTTAATTCGCCTACTATACTGTCCGTAGCCCACTGCAAAGTCTCAGTGGGCATTGCACAGCACTTGCAGCATCTTAATATGTTGATAAAGGACTGGGAAGTAATCATTGCGCACTTCTCCTGTTCACCTTTTGGCAGCTCAATCTGCCAATATGCCAAAAATAAACCCATTACTGAAAGTATCAAGAGCTGCACAAGTGAGATAGTGCACTGGTATATGTAGTAAGAGATATGAATCTTTTTATTCCCGTTGTTGAGCTTTCCTATAATTAGTCACCACGCAATTTGATCTGTTCCACTCTCTGATAATCAACACAAGTGGATGCCTAAGGACTCTTTGAGAGCGCTGACATATTTTTGTTGTAACAGCTGGTTTATTTCTTTATTTACAACCTTCTTGGCCGCCTTTGAACTTATAATATGATTTAGGAAAATTGGCGGATGATTCCAAGTATTAATTTGGTTTATTACATCTTGTGCACACCTTAAGTCAAAGTCATCTCTAAAAAATAACTTTGTACTTCTAAAATTAAAGTAAATCTTTATCATTTTAATACTCAGTAATGCTAGTGTAAAAATTTATAGGTTTGGTTACAATTTAGTCAATAATCCCTATAAACTTATTAATGCACAGGTTCAGTTCTTGTGCAATTCGTCCTCATTATATAGTATTTGATATTATTGGTTGATAATAGTATGATGACTAAATTCCGTAGTTGAGTAGAATTCTTAGATCTCAACCCAACAATTGGCTAGTATTTCCACTCAAAATACTTGAGATGTCTTGATATAGGGATTCATTCCCTCATTCTTCCAACCCAAACTTCTCTGAGATTCTCTGGTGACAGTTTCTTTGGTCCAACACACAGTTGGCAGCAATCCCCAATTGTTTTTCCTTCTTCTTTAGATCCTTACTAAGATCTTTACTCTTTTCCTTAAAAAGAGTCTCCCAATTATTGCACACAGCAATAAAACCCTGAGAAAGAATAGAACAATTGAAAGCTGATAAAGTTTGTCACTTAAAACTATATACCAGATGATAACTTCTTTTTTATTATAAGTAAATTTTAGGGAATTTATAGTGGGGATTAGGTTGTCTAACCCTTGGTTGACACCTCTTCAATGAAACAGCAGCGGTTGCCATTGAATCACCCATTCTTGTCTCAGCAGCGATGGTCTTCCCCATCCTGGCTAGGATTCCGTCATTGGACATCCTCAAGACCTAATTGGAAAGAGTCAGAAAACGTGTCCCTAACGTTTTCCTCTCAATCCAAGAAAACCAACCATATTTGACTAGCAACCTGCTTAGTTAATGGGACTTATCACCCATTAAGGCAGGTCATGGACCAACTGATCAATTCGCTAGTTGCAGGCAGCATCACTAACCTCACAACTTACTACTTACATTCTTAATCAGTCAGTGATAAAACCCAACTGATCCCAATCAGTACACCTGATAGTTAATCACTATCAGATGCCCCTATTTCATCAGCAACTCCGCCTGATAAGATCTTAAGTATTTGTCTATATCGATCCCCAATGGATATGACCAGGAAAATATCCCAAAATCCCCCAAACATAGTTACTCTGAAATATGGGTCAACTGATTTCCAATTCACCTCGCCTTAGGGAATTATCCCCTAGCAATTCCTGGTAATCTAACAGGCTGGGAATATGGGCAAAATCCCAACACCCCCCTTTTTTTCCTAGATTTCCAGAGAGAAAAGGACTGGAGCATGAGAACCCCACTTCAGACACTTGGTCAAATACTTCATTGGCTCAAGTCGAGTATGATCATCAATACTCAACACTGCTCAGGATGACCTTTGGCATGTGGCTCTTTTCCTCTTCCTCCTTGCTACCGCCTACTCAGAGCGCAGTCCCCCCAATCTACTGTCATGCCAGGATAATTGATTTACTCATGACAATATTAGTCCTGGGATCCAGTTTACCCCATCAGGGCATATGACCTGCTGTCATATTCAGGATTCTTGGTCCGGCGTCCTCAATTTCCTGATTTTCTCCTCATCCTAGACAGGAGACTCTTGCTGTCAATGTTTCTTTCATGGCCCAATTAAAAATGCTCATTTATGTTCGCCCTTGTTATTTTTCTCTCATAACCTCTTGGCTCATGTCATTCTTAATTTTTCTCTTGGAGAGCTTATCCCATTAATTTTGATATTAATTAGTCCAAAATTGGAGCTTAATGGATTTTAGAGTGCATAATGTTGACTTCCAAATAAGTCCAACATCCCCCTCTCGTCCAGCTCATATGTCAAATTTCCAAGTTTTAGTATCAACAGAGACTTAATAGATTTTCTGATCAAGATCTTCGGCTCTTCCAGCAGATGAGTCATGATGCATTTAAGGAAACTCTTCTATGGTCCTTCCAAGACTCATATGCCTAGTCTGGCACCAGCAGCTACTCCTTCCATCAAATTTCCAGAAACAGTAACCAATCCTTCTGAAACCAAGCTTGTGATCATTTCAAACAACTCTTGGCTGATTCTTCCTATCATCAATTCCAGAGTTGGATTTCAAAACTCTCCTGGATTTGGCTCCTTTTGCAGATGTGCTGAACATCATCATGGATGCTCCTGAGATTATGCCTTTCGCTCTTGATTGCTCCTTTCTTACCAGGTTGGACTTGCTTCTGAGTTCCTCTTTCAACTCGTACAATACTACAAACCCGCTGTCTTGGCTACTGAGATCACTATCAGTAACAGTATTCATTTCAAACTTCCCTACGCTGAACTACAGGCCCAAGTCACCAAGACTTTATCTCAGGCGCTGAATCCCTCCAATCTTGAGAACATCCTATATTAAGATACCACCGCTTATGCTCTTTGCTTTGCCAGCCAAGTTCTTTGAAGTTGGTCCACAAAGCTTCAGCCTCTCCCAGGTTTCATTGTTCCTTCAACTTCAGCTTCCAGGAAGCCCATAGTTGTCACTTGCAGGATGCCATTCGCTCCCTGCATGCTTATCTTGTCTCCAGCACTTCCCATTGGTATCTTCCGCCGATGGTTTTAGTAGGGGGCATGATTTGGCAACCCCCATCAAGCATCCCTTGTTTGCTGCTAGCCCATATTTCCGGTGTTCTTGATGAAGCACATCGTTAGGCGCTCAATGCTAATCTTCTTGCTCCAGTGCCATATTGGGATTACTCAGGGTTATTCACTGACTGCCTCTTTCTATACTGTTGCTTCCCTCCCCACTCCAGAGTATCATGATTGGCTTCTTCTGACATTTTTAATTTCCCTTCCCCTAATCGCTTTCTTACAAGGATCTGCATCTGCTCAAAGAACTTGGTTTCATGTAAGTCTAGCCCTCACTAGTATCCAATCTCACATAGATTTCGATGGGATATTCATTACTTCTGCAATCCATCCTCCCTCCCCCAAGAGGCGACATAGGCGAAATCATCCCCAAATCAAGGATAATCAAGAAAATAAAAATTATAATAATATATCAGTTTTTTCTATGCAGTTTATAATATATTTTTTCCAATAACTTTTATCAATTTTTTATTTTTTTCTTCTTTTTTCCATGGGACTTGACCTTGTTTTGGTTCAGCGGTCCATTTTTTTATTTTTTCCCCAAACTGGGTCCTAGGTACTTAAACCTACCCAGTTTTCTATGGTTCAGAGGTCCTTTTTTTGGACTTAACCATCTAGATTGGTTCAGAGGTCCTTTTTGGACTTGACCTAATCATCAGGACATGACTAACTTAATGGCTCATTAGTTCTTTGGGAACTGTTTTGTTTTTTATTGATCCATTGCTTCAAGTACTTAGCATGGACTCAATTTACAACTCTTCCATCCAAGAAATTCTTGATGGAGTAGGCGTCAGTTTCCATCTTGGCGATAATCTCAAACAGACCTGACCACAATGCATCTAGTTTGTTTTTTCTTCCAAAACTATTTGTATCGCAATAGGCAACTCTTTCACCTATTTGATATTCTGTTAAGGCCGGTCAGTTCTTATCATCCATCAATTTGCTTGTATCCTTTTCTTCAACGTAGTATTGAATGCTTGCATATGCATCTCAAAAGGATATTCATTAATTGGCTCAAGTACTTTTCAGCACTCATCCCTGATGTTGGTTCCACCACCAAATTTAAAATTGGCGGCAACGTGGCCTTCATACATATAAAAACTCAAACGGCATTTTTCCCATATTTGTATGATGACTGATATTTTAGGTGAATGTCACCAAACTCAGGTACGTTCCTAATGTGGAAGTTCTTCCTGCAACCAGCTCCTCAGCGTCGTGGCCAGCGTTCCATTCAAGCGTTCTACCAGTCCGTTCATTTTTGGCCAGTAGGGTACAGACATGACTCCTCTCATCCCCATTATTTCATTCAGTCATGGGATCATATGAGACATGAAGTGTGTCCCATTATTGCTAAGCAGAACCTGCGGGCATCCATGTTGATATACTACTTGAATCAGGATGAACTTCGCGGTGCTGGTAGCATCTACTTTCACCAGGGCCTTCATCTCGACCCATCTTATCATATGGTCAATAGCAACTATCATGTACTTGACTACCCCTGTGCTCATTATCAGCGGTCCCATCACGTCGATGGACACTGTAAGCCAGGAAAATCCAGGGAGGAACAGTCGGTATCTAGTTGTATTCTTATGTGGCTTGTGCAGCTGTCACTCCGTGCAACAAGATAGATAGTCAGCAATATTGTAGTTGATTGACTCCCAGTAGTAGTACTGGCAAATATGATTGGTTGTTTTTCTCAGGCCTCCATGCCTGACAACCTTATGAGCGGCTTGAACAATAGCTGCTCTTTCTAACAGCTTTGGGAATAATAACTGCTTCCCGTTAATTGTCTTAAATACTTGTCCATCCATGGTCTCAGTGTTTTCCATCACTTTTCGAAGCACACCTTGGATTTCTTGGGGCTCTTTCCCAATTTCTCCATCGACCATTCTCTTAAAATGGCTCATCCGCATGCGGGTATACCATCTGGACCATTGGTAACCATGATAAGCCATCTGCATTCTAATGAAAAGCCCCCACTTGGTGGACAATCTTGTAATTGTAAGCCTGTAGCTTAAGCTTCCCATTGGGCCAGTCATCCTTCTGGTTCTCTCAAATTATGGAGCCAACGCAACGAAAAGTGGTCCATCACCACTAAAAAGTGCATTCTGTGGATGTACATCCAAAACTGCTTAAAGGCATAAATGACCACAAGACATTCACACTCAGTTACAGTGTAGTTTCTCTCAGCAGCTGAGAGTTTCTGGCTCACATATGCCACCAGATGTTCATCCTCAAGTTCATCTACTTGGCTTAGTAAGGCGCCAATCGCCATCAACAAAGCATCAGGTTGTATAAAAAACTCTTGATCAAAATTAGGATATTTTAAAACTAGAGAATAAATTAGGTACCAGCATAGCTCATTGAAGGATTACTGCACTTCTTCATTCCATATGAATCCTTTTTCAGATCCTTCAACAGATGGAATAAGGGCTCAGCTATTTGTGTAAAGTCCCAAATAAATATTCTAATAGATTGATACTCTTGGCAACTCATGCCAACAATCTCATCTTATCCTGATCAGCAGATTTTCCCTAGTATCAACCTTGTGGATCACATCTCTTGCACATCCCAAATCTTGGTTGTTTTCTGGGAGAATACTACCCAATACTTTTCAAACAATTTGAGCACCTCCTCTTGCTGGCCTTCCATTAGATCAGTGAGTTGCTCTCAATCAACCAATAGGTTAATATTCTTGGTTACCCCAGCCAATAATTCCATCTCATCAAGTGTCCCATAATTTTGGAATTTCCTCAGTTCAGCCATCAGGATTTCTCATTGCTTTCTAGGTCTGAAACTCATAGACCAATTAAATCGATTTTTTAATATTTTATATATTTTTTGTGTTTTTCTTTTGCAATGGGACTTGCAACCTACAAAAAGGTTCAGAAGTCCTTATTTTCCCCTTCATCCAAACCGGGCCTTAGGTAACTCTGACCTACCAGTTCTCATGGTTCAAAATCTTATCCTCTTAAGATTTAACCATCCATTTGGTTCAGTGGTCCTCTTATAGGACTTGACCAAAATCTCAGGACATAATCATTTAATGGTTCTGAGGTCCTCTGGGAACATTGCAACTATTTTCTCTTAGGCTCAATACTTCCAATTAGTATTGACCTTCTTCACTATAAAACTAGCAGCGCTGTTTCTTCACGTATAGGCTACTCTTGCTGACTTTGGCAATAAACTTAAATAAATTAGGCCTTTGATCCTACTGGTTATTCGTTCAACATGTCCTAATTTCATCTCAAATTTCGACAACTGATGCTTGAATCTCATTGGCCAACAGTTCTGTTCGATTGTTCCAATCATTTTTCTCCTGAAAACGATTTTCAGCCTTTGTGGCTATCCTTAATCACACAGGTCGTTCAGGCCTCATTAACTTCATCCAATTTCTCCTGAATTGATTAACTTGTCTCCAGCAAATACTGATCATTGTTTGAGTGTTATTGAGTCAAATTATTTCCTACACTATCTTGGATCAATCATTTCCTGTTTTGTCTTCATTTCTTCATTGGTATAGCAATCCAATTCTCCAGATTGATTGCTTCCTATTTCATCCAATGCCTCATCTAAACATTTGCTCCTCAGGACTTAATAAAGAGGACCCAATTTCAACCTGCGTTAATCCTGCTGTTCCTTGGGACTATTTGAAGCTGACCCAATTTCAACCCGAGTTGACCCTGCTGATACTCTTCATCTCCAGTATATGTCCGGTGGACCAGGTTTCCTTGCAGCATTAGATAGTTCCATATCTAGGCTGCAAGTCCTTTTCCCTGGTAATGATTATCTTCAATTTGCTTCACTTGGAGCTCCACTTCTGAGCTGGATGAACGCCAATGAACGTGATCCACTTCACGTTCTGATTTAGAAAAATCTTCATAGGATATCATGTTCTAAGTTCTTCTACTCAACTACACACCTGTAGTGAGCACCAATTTGTAAAAATTTATAGGTTTAATTACTATTCGGCCAATAACCCCTATAAACATATTACTGAACAGGTTTGGTTCTTGTGCAATTCGTCCTCATTATATAGTATTTGATATTATTGGTTGATAATAGTATGATGACTAAATTCCGTAGTTGAGTAGAATTCTTAGATCTCAACCCAACAATTGGCTAGTATTTCCACTCAAAATACTTGAGATGTCTTGATATAGGGATTCATTCCCTCATTCTTCCAACCCAAACTTCTCTGAGATTCTCTGGTGACAGTTTCTTTGGTCCAACACACAGTTGGCAGCAATCCCCAATTGTTTTTCCTTCTTCTTTAGATCCTTACTAAGATCTTTACTCTTTTCCTTAAAAAGAGTCTCCCAATTATTGCACACAGCAATAAAACCCTGAGAAAGAATAGAACAATTGAAAGCTGATAAAGTTTGTCACTTAAAACTATATACCAGATGATAACTTCTTTTTTATTATAAGTAAATTTTAGGGAATTTATAGTGGGGATTAGGTTGTCTAACCCTTGGTTGACACCTCTTCAATGAAACAGCAGCGGTTGCCATTGAATCACCCATTCTTGTCTCAGCAGCGATGGTCTTCCCCATCCTGGCTAGGATTCCGTCATTGGACATCCTCAAGACCTAATTGGAAAGAGTCAGAAAACGTGTCCCTAACGTTTTCCTCTCAATCCAAGAAAACCAACCATATTTGACTAGCGACCTACTTAGTTTAATGGGACTTATCACCCATCAAGGCAGGTCATAGACCAACAGATTAATTTGTTAGTTGCAGGCAGCATCACTTGCCTCACAACTTACTACTTACATTCTCAATCAGTTGGTGATGAAACCTGACCAATCCTAAGTGGTACACCTGATAGTTGATCACTATCAGATGCCCCTATTTTGTTGGCAACTCTGCCCGACGAGATCTTAAGTATTTTTCTGGATCAATCCCTGATGGATATGACCAGGCAAATATCACAAAATCCCCCAAACATAGTTACTCTAAAATCCGGGTCAACTGATTTTCAATTCACCTCGCCTTAGGGAATCATCCCCTAGCGATTCCTGGTAATCTAGAAGGCTGGGAATATGGGCAAAAATCCCAACAGCTAGAGAGTTAGTCTCTAAAAATCAGTGTACAAACTGATTGGCATCCTCGCCTAAAAGCCCAATACCATCCAGATTACAAACTATGGATGCTTTACGCTTTGTCAACTGGAAACATTATGCACAAAAGCAATGATTTGATTTATCTTGATCTGAATGGAATATGAAAATAGGTTATCTAATATAACATGGATTTCGCCATGGCCAAAAAGGATAACCCAGTCATGGTGACCAATTTTAATTTTGATCAAAAAATGGCGCATATGTTTTGCCATATAATTCTTGAGAATGTTTAACTTAAATTTAGTTTTATTGTTATTTGGTGGTCCTTTAATATTAGGCTACAATTAGCTCTTAGTGGAAAGCCCTTTAATTCCATAATCTGGATGGGCAACTGCTTGGTCCAGTTATGGATCTCTTGATGCCAAATAGGCACTATGTCAATTTAAAGACTGGATTGATAAACACCTGGTTTTAGTGCGCAGAGTCGCTGCCTTTCCAATTAAATTAAAGTGAAAAAGGTTGTCTCAATATTTTCAATATACTCCTCAAGATCAGTATTGATCCAATAAGCTCATATATGAAAATTCTCAATAAGAAGGTTATGATATTGTTTTAGTAAAAAATGGCCAGATTTGATACACCAATGAGCTACAATGCAGCGGCAACACACTGTAGGCTCCTTTGTATTTAGGCAACATGGGCCCTGTAGTTTTACATTGTTTATAATAGTCAATACTAGGTGCAAGAACAAGTTTTTTTACTAATTTGGTGGACACAATATTGATAGGTGCCAATCTATGATAGCTTTTAATATGAGCTATTTACTGCAATACTAAGGAAGGTACACCCAGAATAGCAAGAATCAGCTGCATTCATTAATGTCTAAAGTGTCATCTTGTTTATATAAAGTTGCATATCTTTTCATAACAAAGGGTTTGGTTCCCCTTTAATCTTAATAGATATGACCGCGTGGATCCCTTTAAAACTGGGGATATCTTTAGAGGCGATTGGAAGCCTATATGTTCCAATTGCTTATTATAAGGCTTTTTCAAACTTAATTTCTAGAATAAAATTTTCTGGCAGTGACAAAGTGGTTTGAACTATCACATCCCCAGTGATTACAGAATAGAAAACTAGCGTCACAGTGACTTGATATTCTTTTTGCAATACAAGGGTTGAGAGAATGATCTTTTACCTCTGATATGTTTTATGATTATACTAGAGCTGGTGAAAGTAGAAAAACTCTTTTCCACCCCAACTTTTCCTGAGCCGTAGTCAATATCTTGGTCTTCCAAATAGATTGTGGGTTCAGCAACAATAACAGGGCAGTGACTGGCATAGTGCACTCAAATGTTGCAAGCTTGAGTAATAATTACTCTCATAAAATTACCAAAGTGTGGCTGATAAGACCACTTTGAGTCTTTAATTGGATAAATGTGCCTTCTGACAATTTTGCAAAGCTCCAGTTGACTTGAGTTAGGTTTAGCAAAATTGACGACGCTTTGATGGAGGTAGTTGACTATTTGGGTAGTGGTATGGTCCTCATTGAGCACCAGTAATAATACCCAGTATAGCTCTTTGTATAGCTCACAGACATGTCAAAAGGCAATTTGGGTGGCAAAATTATTATTACATATGCTCCATATAACACCTGAGCCTCATGATTAAACCACTCAAAAAAGGCTAAACAGACGCATCCATATTATTAGAAATAAAGAACAACGTTTTCCATGCTGTCATTTGTTCTGTTCAGACCACACTCCTGCACAATGAGTTTTATGGCATTGTGGCAATTTAAAATTACTTCACTTATTTTTAGCATGACCAGACCATTACTTTTTAGATTTAAGGAAGTTAATTATGGTTGAAAGCTTAGCAAATCTTAAGATGCCTACTATAATTAGTTAAAAAACAAATAAATAAAGTTTCATATTTTTTATTTTATTTAACTGAGGCAAGCTGACCAGGGGATGGACAACACCAAAACTGAAACTCCAAGATTAAACTGACTAAAAATTAAACATGAATTGACTCCCTTTTTGGGCAGCAAGACACAAAATGAAATGATAAAATTACCTACCAGGTGGTATAGCGGTGAGCTGCTTATCCCATCATGGCGGAGGGGAGGGAAATTTGGCGGGTCATCTTCAGGCTCATCATTGTGGAGGTGGACCAATGCTGATAGTAGAGGGGTTGGAGCATCTGCAGGATGAGGTCAAGGTGGAGTAGGTTGTTGAGGACAACTATTTGGGCCTGGATTAAATCCTCTATGAGTTCAGTAATGTGGTGTTCAGCCTGGATGCAGGCTTTGAGAAGTTTTTCTAGTTTCACAGTGTTTTGTTCTTGTGGTGCATGCGGATGGAGAAAAATCTGCCAGTTCAGCAACATGCTTGATGGTTATGGTGGCAGTTTTGTGGAGGCGTTGGATTTCTCTTTTGCGGTAGGAGAAAAATTGGAGGGGAACAAGGGGGTATGCAGCCCGTTTTCAAATTCCATGACCAATTTGCACATAGTATGTGAGTACAGGGAATATTGGGATTGGCCACCACAGCCATTTCAAGCTGGTGGTCATTTTGGAAAAAGGCTCCAGGTTTGTGGACATATCGGTTGGTTGGGGCTGGGGTATCAAAGTCTGAATTCAGATAATGTGCTAAATAAATTGGATAGCTCGGTGGTGGGACATTTTCACCCAATTTGGTTACTTCCTCCAACAATTTCCAGGGATTTAGATTGATTTGAGAAGATATGTGGGTAGGGGATTTTGATTTGGTAGGTTTTGGGGCGGGTGATCTTATGGATTGAACAGTGGTCCAAACCTGCACCCAATTGATTGGCATGGGTGTGTATTGGCTGACCTGGGTTTGAGGTGCTAGATTTTGCTTCTGATTCAAGTGCATGGCATGTGAAGGTGGGGGCAGCCAAAATCCCTACTTGAACGCTGTTGGTGTGGCCTCATGGGTGGTGTTGTCTATATTTATAGAGTGTGAATTTTAATGACATACCTTTTTGGTGTGGTCCAATTCATAGCAGAGGGGGCAAATTGTGTGACTGTTGTCAGTGCAGGCCCAAAAGAAATGATTGGGTGCGGATGGGATATAGGCATGTGATGGGATGTTCTAGGCCATGTTCAGCTGGTGGGGGGTAATAGTGGCCACCTCCCGAGGTGCTGTGAGGCGTTCAGCACCCTTGGGACAACAAATTGGATGATGGGGTTTTCATCATAAGTGGACAGCCCTGACATCAACTCCTCATATAGTTTTTGAGGGGGAAGGTTTGAGGAGATATTCACAAAGGTTACCACAAGTGTGGTATCATCTGGGAAGCGTGACCAAGTGGTAGTAATGGGGGTATTCTTATAAGTTAATTGTATATCTGCTGCAGCGGCCTCATCCTCTTCAGTGGGGAATCCAATATCAAAATAGCCCTTGTATGGGGGAAGTCAATAAACCCTGCTGGCATGAAGGTGGCCGTTGCCAGCTCAATTATTGCTTTGTCAGCGTATGGGAATAGATGTCTGTACTTAACGCAAAGGCAAAAGCAAATATTGTGTTGGGGTAAGGCTAGGGGGTAGGCTCATGTGAGGTGGAATGCTAAGTCCTTTGGGGGACATAGCAACTGGAAGTATTGGCAGACTGGACGAGCCAGTTAACATGCATTTGCCTGCTGAGCGGTAAACGCTAGCAGGTGGAGCACTGCTGCCCCATACCGGGGCAGCAGGTGGTGGATATGAGGACATATATTTGGAGATTGGTGTGGTGGGGTGGTAATGGAAAATCGACTTTTTTTAAATTGCTTGAAATTAATGTTGATCAAAAAGAAAAAGTTGCATATTTTTAAAGTTTGTCAAACTTGGGCAAGTTGCTTGAATTAACAAAAAATTTGCACCAATTCCCAAGGCTTTCAAGACTGCAATGATTGTATTCAAAATAATGAAATTTCTGAACAAGGGAGGAATAAAATGACTTTGGGCTTCTGGAACATCATGAGTGGTGGTCACCTGCATACCACAAGCAGAGAATGCAAAAAGAGAAGGAGTTGACTAGAAATTTGGAGGCAAAGTTAAATTGTTATGTGGAATCATTAGAATATAAATGGGCTTGAAGATACCTGGAGTTGGTAGATTTATAATAGTTGTAGGAATGCATGTGAAAATGGCGCCTCATAGCCTTTGGCATCAAAAACTTTAAAAAGTCATCAATTGAATTAAAACAATTATATAAAATCCTAGTGAAGTTAGTTCAACAAATTAAAAATGATGGCGCTCTTCCTTATCTTCTTCTCAAATAGTTCAAGCATCTAGTTTGCAATTAAAAAAGTAAATTTTAGTTCCTTTATCTCTTGTTCTTGATTGAAAGTAAGGTATGTAAAATTTGTTTTCCAGTAGTGGTTAATGATGGAAAGATTAGCTATTTATGGCATAATAAATGATCCTCCCAATACTGTGGTACCAGGCCCACGCGATCGCCTTCTCACCTACCTTTATAACCTCAATCCGCGCGCTCATCCAAGGCTGGCTGTGGCCTGGCTCTCACCCTCCTATACGGATGGAAACACTATTTGGCCCACGCTCAAGCGGAGGAATGGGACTAATAGATTTTGAGAGCCACGCCAATCACATCCTAGGTAAATGGATAAAGGAAGTCCTTGCTCCAGACCTCCCGCAACAACACTGGTCCAGAGCAGCAAGGACTAACTTTGCACAGGCGCTCAAATTAACCAACCCACATAGTCCACCCAGACTACTTTCATACCTTGCCAAGCACCCTACTGCAACGGGACCGCATGGAACCTCCCCACATTTCAAACATATCCTCCAAACTATCCGCCATATGGGATGGACCATAGAGAACATGGGTACTATACAGGGAAGGGGACGACCCAGCCCCCAATTCAAATTAAGAAACCCAGAAAACCACCCCCAGAGAGATATGCTCGCAACAACCCCAAACATAGCTAGGATAGAACACTTAGATATGTTGGACATTCCCTATGATTTAACCACACAGAAGGCAATGTGGAAAATGACTCACCACCCACTCCTACAGCCAAGGATAAGAGCAAACGCTATGCGCTGCCTGAGAAGGACCTATAGGATGGCGGACCATTCCAACTCCCTCCACAAAACATGTGCAGTATGTGGAGGGGAGGGATCCTACATAACCGCCTAGAAACATGCCTTAACCAAAGCTATATGGCAGGAAGTCTCACGCCTTCTCAAGATCCAAAACGAACAGGAATTCTCAATATCAAAAAACATCATCGCGCTCCAGATTGAGTCACCAATCCCATCCACCCTCCGTTCCCTAATAATACCCATTGAAATGTGGACAATCCACACAATTGCATTAGATGCGTTCAAGGGCACGGTCCCAACCATTCATGGGGTTATTAACAGATTCCATGGTCACTTACTGGAGCACTTCCAAGCCTGGCTCTATGGATATATGAGACCAAGGCAAAAAGCGCTCATACAATCATGGTTCCCACTCTGGTTCCTCCACAAAGATCCTTTCCTTCAAACCTTCTCCATAGCAGGGGAAACCCCCTTGGAGTAGAGCACCAACCCCCCCATACCTGGCAAACCCGCCGGCAACAGGGGTAACTTGAGTACCCTGGGGTGCCCAATTTTAAATTTGTTGGTTATTCCCTTAGTTTTAAGTCTATTTGGTAATGTTCGTCCCTTGGTTGGCTTACCTCAGTTAAATAAAATATGGCATAATAAATGTTGTCAAGGAGGCGTTAATTTTCATTTGTGTTATCTACTACATTAACAACATAGAGATAATGTGTTAACAATATATCAGAAAGCTGTCAAAAGGCATTAATTTTGTCATTAAAATGACAAAGAGATTTTAAATAGATTTTCTGGTCTTAAAGTAAGACACTTCAGCATTGAGAAACCGCTTTAAATCAGCATGTTAACAATGCTCCAGCTGATTAATTATATCATTGTTGGTGTGGATGGTGGCGGAAAATGCCCACAGTAGTGAGCACCAAATGTTGAAACTGATACTTAGGCATAAAATTTCAATTTCACAAGTTGAAAACACACAGATAACAAGGTATTGTTTGAAGAAAGTAACTGTCAGATTCTGTGGTTGACTCAAAATATACCCTTTGACAACCTACAGATCAGGCCATTTTCCCTTCTAATGCTTGAACTAATAATCTAATTAAAATCTATTTCAATAACTAGCTCAGGCCATATACCACAATGTGGATTAGATTATATTACTAAAGCTTGGGCTGAATATACCCGCACATAAGGCCAACCTTCTCTGTAACTACTCAGCCAGGACAATCAACTCAACGTCAATTCAATTAATTATCCTATTGATAGCTTGGGCCAAATACATTCACACAGTTGGGCTGATTATTGCTGCCCCAAACCTCAGCAACTAGTCCTGATTAATTGGGACCAATATTAAGAAATCAGCATACAAAATTATTCAGGAATGACCCAAAGTTAATTTTTAAAGTCCCATGGACAATCAAATGAATGAAAAATATAATCAATTTCCCACCTTAGGGCACATTTGTATGTTGGTACACGTAATTGGCACAATAGCACTTGCACATGGAACGCCATAATGGGAGTACCTAGTGCTATTGAGAGGGCCAGTTGACATCCCAATTAGGGAGTCATTTACGTCAGCAGTATGACGAAAATTATATTTGGAGCTGGTCCTAAGATAATTTTTGTATGTCAATAAGTGTAACTGGCATGATAGCACTTGCACATGAACTGAAAGAAAGGGTGTATCTAGTGCTATAAAGAGAGGCCTGCTGACATCCTAATTAAGGGTACATCATTTATTTAAATCAATCACAATATATCCCAGAATCTGTATCTTGTCAGCAGTATGACAAAACTCAATTTTGAGATGATCATAAGACCATTTTGCACGCTCATTGTTGCGATTTTGTCTCTGAAATCCTCCCAAACATGAAAGAATTTTGCCACCAATAAACCTAGCAATAGGTCTCAGTCATATCAGTTCAAGGGCCAAACCGAGGTGGTAAGATATCTGTTGAGATTGTGTGCTCAAATGTGGCCAGGAGATGTCCTAGAGGTATAATATACTAGCGCCTGGCCTAATGAATTATTATTAAATAAACTAGTTTAATAAATATTCATTATATTTAATACTCTTTCCAGTTTATATCTTAAGTTGCTTTTGGATAGTGTTGGCAAGATGGGATCTCAGGATCTGTAGCTTGCAACTTTGCCTGCCTCGACTGAAGTTCCCAATTACAAAGGGAAAATCAAACCCAAGATTGGCCAGAATAGTTGGAGCCATTTGAGTATGCCTTGCAAGTTTCCAAAAAGTCAAAATACTGTAATCAACTGGCAAAATCAAGGATTTTTTGGCTGAACTTCAGCCCAATTAAGCATCAGGATTTAAATAAACAAGCAAGTGATCCTCAAATTTTGACAGTAACCCTTGGAAAAACAAACATTAGACCTTAATATCAAAAAATCAGGGTTTACTAAACTAAAATTTAAACTATAAGCACACCATAGCATCAACAACTTACAGTGACTAAGGGGCTTGTGGTGGATAGTCTTGGTCAGGTTAAGCTTTAGAAAGCTATAGTAAAAACAATTTTTACACTAAAAAGGCAATCTCATTTTATCCTTAAATTAAATGATTACTAGTGGTGCAAGACTACTTGTAACTTAATAGCACTTGAGAATTTTGTAACAGTTGCATAATTATTCAAAAAAGGCAGGGATAATATAGCCTTAACCTTGGGGATATACACCATAATAGAAATTGGCTATATAACAATATTATAGTGCATGGCTCATGATAATAAATAATTACAACTAGAATGACACTACGGCGGTGCTGAGGTGAAGATAGTGTTAAGAAAGTATGTGGTTTGATTATCATGGCTTCTGTATTTAGGAATTAATTGTGAATTAGTGATTGGGGTTAAGCGCTGCCAGGATGGCAAGATATTAATTGTATGTTGATGGCAACTTTATAGGTGATAGTCCCCAATTAAAATTCTAGGTAACATTTTTATTGGCAATGCGGCCTGAAAAAGATATGTAAGTTAGTATAACAGATCATTGTTAGCATAGTGGCCAGATCAATAAATGCTTCAGTTACAACTACTAGTTAAATATTGTTTTCAAGTAAATAAATAAGAATCTGGCATACTTGGTTAGATTAAATCTCACCAGTAAGTGCATAGATTACACACCAAAATTAGATTTGATGAATATAAAGAATTACGGAATTCTGATCAAGTGGTTCTTAACTCAATCTTCATTACATAAAGACTTTATGACCTACAATTGATCACTCCAATTTAAAAATCTATTTAGGGCTCAATTTTTAAATAAGCAAAAATTTACTATGTTGGCTTCTTAAAAAGTAAATTTGATATAGACTATTTTATCTCTTAATTACAAAGCCCAATGTTCATAAGGTTTACCCTTTAAGGACATTACCAAGTAGAACCTAAGACGGGCTACTGGCAATATTACAAATTGATCCTAAACTGGTTATAAGTATATATCATTTATCCAAATACAAAGAAAAAAATAAAAATTAAGGCTGTAAAATAGCTTTTTTATAATAAATAAAAACGAAGTAATTTTTATAATTCTAATCATATAATTTAACAATATAATTTGAAATAAAAGTAATTGAGGATCACATTAACTTCTCTCATCATGAATACTAAGTTGCTAATTTATAATACAACCTTCTTTGTGGAGTCCGTTATTTAAGCTCCTTAATTCAGATGCTTTGTCTCATAGTGAATATTTCTTGACCAAGAAAGTTTGCTATCTATTGTTCAATATTAGCTTTCTGTTTAGGAGTAGAGTCCTTTGTATTATTATACAGTTATTAGTTTTATCTTTGGTAATTCTCAGTCTGATCAATGGCGCCAGCTTGTTCATTCAGATTTTGTGCCTCATTTTTCCACCTTCTTTGTCATTTTTTATTTAACTGAGGCAAACTGACCAGGAGACAGACATTACCAAAACTTAAAACCTAAAATAAAATCCTTACCAAATAAAACAAACAAACTGCCTAAAATGAGCGGACAACACACACATAATGTGAACTCAACCAATCAGGTGGTACAGCGAAAACTGCTTATCCCTCCATGGTGGAAGGGGGAGGGGGGTCAGGGGGCTCATCCTCAATAACATCTTCATCCCAAAGCATGGCACAGGCTACAGCGGAGAGCAGTGGCGTAGGGGCGTCAGTGGGATGTGGAGCTATATTTCCAAAAATTGGTATGGTATTGAGACATTCGCTATATATAAGGGTTCTAATGTAATTTTTTAAAGTTAGTTCAGCTTTCATGCGTGCTTCAGGTAGTTTTTTGAACGTGGTGATATTGGTGCAGGTAATCTTTGATTTGGGATTCCGAACTACTTCTGCCACATGCTGAATGGCGTTGTTGGTTTCTTTGTGGGCTTCAGTCAGCATGTCTTTTTGTATCTTTTTGGCTTTGGATGGAATATTGGGAGGAGGGATTCCTCCTGCAGATATCGCCACTGATTTGGTGGCAGCTTTGTGGAAAGGGCGATTATCTGATTTAGTCATTTCTTTGACAGCCAGCTGGTGGTCACTGCGGAATGTTTTGGCATTTTGCTGGGGGCATATAAGTGAGGGGGTAGTTTCTTGCTATCATCAATATACACAAACTGTTTGATTGTATATTGCAGTTCTCAACCATTATTCCTGGACTCATTGATTTTGGAAAATAAGTCCCAAGGATTTTGGTTGACTTTTGTTTGAGGAGTTGGCATATTCCTGTGGTTTGATTGGTTCATTGGAGGATGCATGGGATCAAACTGGGCTCCAATCTTGTGTTTGATTGGATGAGACGTTCATAGCATTGGGGCGAGGAGGAGGCTGATTAGTGGCTGCAGGTGCAGCTGCAGCAACAGGCTTTGAGGGAGGGGGAGGTAGGATCGTGCCCCATACCAAAGGTGGCACAGGATGGGCAGTGGAATGGATGTTGGCAGATGAGAAAACAACGCTGTTGGAAGCAGCTAGGGATGTGCATTTGCATTTTGAGTGGTCCAATTTGAAACATATTGGGCATATCTCCCATCTGCCCTTGACGTGGGCCCAGAATGGGTGGTCAGGGATGGAGGAGAAAACAGCATGGGGGGATTGACAAGGCAATTTTACTTGAATCAGAGCTGATTGTGGCATATGCCTGAGGCCCAGCTAGGCGTGTGGCCCCATTTAGGACCACAAATTGCAAGATGGGGTTGGAGCCATAGGCTTTCAAACCTTCCATCAGATCCTGGTGGAGCTCTTCAGGGGAAGGTGGGTGGGCAAACCAGAAAATTGGACCGCCAAAGTGGTATCCGCTGGGAGCCAGGTCCAAGTTGTGGGGAGAGGGGTATCCTGGAAAACTAGGGACACAGTTGCTGCTGTGCCGGAATCAGCTTCACATGTGAAGCCTAGATTAAAGTACCCCTTATAGGGGCGGAAGTCAATAAGACCCAGTGGAATGCATCACCGCCTGAGCCATTTCAATAATGGCTTAGTCATGGTAAGGGAAAAATTTCCCATAGTCAACCCAAAGGCTGATTTGCATGTTGCTATGGGGGAGCACCAGTGGGCAGCGGGGTACCACTTGGGTTTAAGCAAGGTGGGCGTCAAGATCCTTGGGAGGAACGAATCATCCCAGGGGTTTGGTGTGACTGGATGAGCCAGTCCGAGCATTTTTTCCTGTTGGTTGGAAAACAGCGGGGGGTTTCGCCGCTGCCCCACACTGGGCAGCTGGTGGGGAATCTGATGACATCAGAGCAAAAATACAGCGGGCGATTAGGATTTACTTTTTAATTACCCATGTAAATTTCTCAGAAAGTTATGCCAAGTGGAAAGATAGTCTCCTTCTTTGTTAGATTCTTTTAGAGATTTTCTCTAATGACCTCAACATTAAAAACACCTTTTATAGGTGTGGTGGAAAGTATATTTTATTCCTAAAATTACATCCATTTTAATCTTGTTAGGGAAATCTCTAATAATCTCAGCCAATATGTGTTTATAAAGTCTTGTATCCTTTTGATTTTTTAATACTTTATCAATCCTTCTAGAGGTTACATAATAAGAAATTACCAGCTGGACTATTTGGGGCTATATAAATGGCATTAGCCCTTCCAAGATGAGAATGGGAAAAGATTTATGTGCTGCGCATGGTTTCTATTGTAAACAATGTTAGTATCGTCATGGATGAAATACTCAGCTTTTCACTTTGATAAGACAATTTTTGTACCAGTCAAGATGTAATGCAATTTCAGCGGTTGACTTCCTCTAAAATAAGTAAAACCATTTATCTAATTATAAATTTTGGTAGTTTAGTTTATTATCTTGCATTTTGAAAATATATAATCCAATAAAATATATTGTTTCTAACTGATTCTTGTTTTACTAATCAACCATATCATGTCAATAGTTGCCAGGGGTAGGTTCTTGCATTGTGTTAATAATGAAGAATAGTAGGGTTTTCTGGACAGTTGAGAAAGCTCAAGTATAGGTGTTGAATTTCTTGGCCTATGGAAAAGACCTCTTGAAAACCCCCATTCTATATGTAAATATGGTACTAATGAATTAGCTGGTCATAATCAAGAGAAAGTCTCAACTGAAGTTGTCAGTAGTCAAAAATAATTTTTGAAAATCTGATGCCCTTTTTTTTTAGGGTTTAAGGCCTGAAATCCCTGATGATGGAGGCCGATATATACCACTTGGCTATTAAAATAATACCTAAAGTTGGTCAGTATAATTTCAGAGAACATGTAAGTATAAACTCTAACCCCGATGACTATGCTCATGATGCTTTAAAAAACCCCTTTTATACCCTTGAGTTTGACCGCCAATGATGGGAGAATTACCAAAAACCAGTCCAAAGGGATTTTCACCATTTTACAAAGCCTAGAAAAGCAAGAATTACAAACCAAGAATTAGTCTATTTTAACAAAATCCATTGATTAAGACTTCTGATGTAGCCGTGCAGTTGAAAGAGCAAAAAGGGTCACAAGAGGAACAGGAGCTTTTAGAGCTGAATCCATAAATTAACAAGTTTCCAGAGCTTCATATTGTTTAAGAAAGAAGATCAGTTAACCCAGAAAGTTAAGTAATTGAAATCCTCTGGCCATGGAACCAAGCAGCAAATGCACAGTTGTCTTTTGAGAAAACTTGACAAGATATAAATCAAGGCCTTCTATAAGAACCTGAATTCCTAAACATATACTTCTCATTGTCATATCAGTAAAATAATGTCTTTCTTAGAGTCTGCCTATATTATTGTCATGTTTTATTCAATGCTAACAATGCCAAGCTTAGCTATATAAAAGGGTTGGAATTAGATTCATGTTGTCATCAGAGGTTAGGAGAGTTCCAGTGTGCTTGGGAGCAGCACCTTTATAATTAATATCCAAGGCTTTAACATGGTTGGACACGCTTGGATCCATGAGAAAAAGTCCCACCTTTAGAAAAGTAAACCCTCCAATTCTCCTGATGGCGCACCCTGTGAATAAACAAATGATTTATTGAATGTTACTAACCCCTATCATAAGCACCCCTTAAGCAAGTAGTCACTTTAGCAAAAACTGATGTCATTACAGGTGGCACCATTAAGCGATTCTGGAGAGTTCTACAACAATACCATAGAAGTGAACAATGGAGAAAAAATTAAATAAAATTTGACCCTGAAGCTTATGTCCAGATATAATCAACAAATTGAAGATACATCTAGCTCATTTGCCTGCTAAGCTAAGAAGAGTCATATCACCACCAGCGCAAGAAAGAACCAGACAGATGGACATAATTTAGGTCATAGAGAAGTTGGAATTATAGAATAGTGAGAACAAAAAAACTTGTACATTTCTTAAATTGAATTTTTACCAAGCTGGAAAGCCATGATGACTTAGGAATCACTTGAAGCAGAACGTGGACACCATAAAAGTGAGACGACTTCCAACCCTCAGACCACTACAACTTTAAAACGCACTACCAAACCAATACACCAGTGATGGTGGTACAAATAACACGTCATAATGAACTTGAAGAAGATACCAGCTTCTACCCGTATTTTATGACTAAGTTTACTCCTAGCGAGGGAATTATAGCTTGATATCTTCTATTTTACAAAAATCAAGATGGGTGGATCCAGTAATAAACAGAAAGCTATCCATGTAAAGATATGTATGAGCTGAGAAGCACAGGCGGTTCTTGGAGCTACAAATTGCCTCCATCACGCTTGGTCCAAAGTTAAAAAGATTATAATTGCCAAGTTCAGATGACCATATGTGTATATAATTTGAAGCAAGAATTGCTTACCATGAGAATAAAATTCTGAATTAATTTTAACTAAGAAAACCGGTTTTACCTCAATGCACAAAAGCTATGGATAACTGGAACCTTGGATTCAATTATTGCAAAAATGTTTTGATTAGTACACTGGAAATACACATAAAACTCCTGATGCAAATGACCTTGTACATGAATCCTGATGTATCTCTGAAGGCCATTATGAACGCCTTAAATAAAGTTTAAGACGCTTACTTGACGGAGCCAAGAAACCAGAACCATCAGAATTGTAAGCAACGCCGCCCTGATAGAAAGGCCATTTACTTTTCTCAAAGCTGCACTGATAAGCCTAAGGAGAAGGCGTACCGCCTAGTAGAATGAATGTACCCAAATCCTGCCAAGTTCAAATGCAAAAACTCTCATCAAGAAGAATATTTCTGGTGAATTTGTAATAAGATAAAGTAAGAAAAAATAGAAGACCCTAAAAAGGAGGTCTCAGGATCATTTATTGGACATACACCACACCAACGGAATTAAGAAGAGTCTAAGTCATGGGTTGGTTCAGGATGCTATGTC
This sequence comes from Massospora cicadina, assembly GCA_022478985.1. NCBI lineage: Eukaryota > Fungi > Entomophthoromycota > Entomophthoromycetes > Entomophthorales > Entomophthoraceae > Massospora > Massospora cicadina. The sequence goes on from JAKSZP010018539.1 coordinate 99,889, forward strand.
ACAAGAGATTCAAGAAAAAGTGGCTGAGCTTGTCTGCCTCAGACCTAATTAAGCAAAGTTTGAGCTTACCAAACAGTCTTATTTGGCTCAAGATTCTAAGCCCACTTAAATCTTTGCAGTATTTAATATGGAAAGGATCTCACAGATACCACATTTAAAGAAGATCTAATAACTGAAATCATAAGACACCCAAGGCTTGCATGGAGACCTGCATTCCTTATGAGTTAATAGATAGAAGCAGAAAGTCAATGCCATTTTTATTATGGGAATAAAAATTAGCAAGAGTATTACAAAAGTGGAAGTCACCATACATAAAGTCAAAGCTTTACAAGGCTGGATACTGAAGCTCCAGTTAACATTATGTCTTATAAGTTCATGGAGAGATTTGAGTTGGTCCCAGAAAACTATTACCAGGAAAAGTTCATAATTTTTGGGACTAAGTCAACCAAAGCACTAGGAGCCTGTTATGCGTTACCCTTGCACTTTGAACGCATTGTGTTGTCTGCTCCAGCTGTGGTGCAAAAAAATGACCATTACAAATTCTTCATAAGATTAAAACCTAGTTAAGTTTAATGAAATCATTGTTTAAAGCAGAGTTCATCCAGTCTTCTCAATTACCAGATGTCACTTGTGTTTAAGATGAAGAGATAAGGAGAGGAAGAAATGAGTATGCCTAGTTAAAAATGAGCATTCCATTTACCTTATCAGCTATAACATGAAGACAAAGTGATCAAAGAATTTATCACTGATTATAGAAGCAATGTATGGTTTGCCTTTGTATGCCGGCAAAAAGATGGACTTGTTTCTTGGAGAACAAAATTTCATGATGTTCAACATAGGTATTAAAATACTAAAGATAGACAATGCTCAATATCTACTTCCACAAAGGAGTAAGAGACTAGGAACCCCAAGTAAACCTTAGATACTATGGTTTAACATACCATGAAAAAGTAAGTCTTCCTTAGAAACATTTTCAGGTACCCTGTTAAGATCAAAAAGGATCAAACCATAGCCAAAGTGAGATATACCACTATGCCAACGTTAATTTATCTCATGTCATCTCCAGCATTGAAAAGTTTTGACTATAACAACTAATTACACAAAGAGAATGTGAACTTAACAAACTCTTAGATTAATAAATAGATATTTTCAGCAGCAGACCTAACGATTATGTCCTTTCAAGGGAAGAGCTCATGAGAATGACGCTGGAAGTTCTTATCCTTACAATTAAAACCTTACTGCTCTTTCAATAGTGAAGAAAAAGTGTTTCAAAGGAGTTACAACAACTATGAGATGCAAGCCTGGTATGGCCCTCCATGGGTCCTTGGGCTTCGCCCCGTTGACTAGTGCAAAATTGAATAGTGGGACCTACTAACTAGTCATGGATTACAGAAGTCTCAACGACCTGACTATTAAATAATCTTATCCACCACTGTACATTGAAGATTCACTGAAACAACTTGGATGATCGCGCTACTTTTCAGCAATGGACATGGTAAGTGGTTACTGGGAGATGAAGATCTTATCAAAAGACTTATAAAATTGTGCGCTGATAACCAACCAAGGATTGTATGAACCAAAAAATATGCCACAGGGATTGTGCAACGCTCTGGATATGCTTTAGAAAAATTGATCAGATTTTTGAAAAATTTGTATATGTCAAGTGTGCTCATTTATAGAAATTTTATTTAAGGTGGACTGACCTGGGGACATACCGCACCAATTACAGGATCAAAGAAATTGGAAAGGAGGATAAAACCTGGAAAACCTCCACGCGTGGTGTATGATAGGCCAGGAACTCCATGGACTGCTTCTCTATTTACTATCTCAATTCAGGGCATTGGTGCGCAACTTCAACACAGTTACAATCGTCCCCTACCCAAAGTTCATCTACTGGGATAAAACTTGGGGAGGCAGAGGTAGAGGGTCCATATTCCACCATTGGGGTATCCTCCCCTTCAAGTGTGCTCATTTACTTAGACAATATCATAGTATTAATCAAGATATTCAAGGAATATCTGGCGCACCTGAAGAAGTTTTTCACCTGGAATAGAGAGATAAATCTCAAGCTTAAAATAAGCATATGCTTTTAGCTTAAAGAGCCAGTTATAATTTCTTGGTCATGAAGTGACCCAAAGAGGAATCAAGCCCAAACAAAGGAAAGTTGAGCTATTGCCAGTATTATTTCCTCCAAGTGGCTGATAGATTTTCAAGTGTTCTTATCATGATAGGTTAATATTACCAACTCACACTACACTTTGCAGACATATCCAAGATTCTCATGCGCCTGCTTAACAAGGATGTACTGTTCAATTTGGAACTAGAGTAATAAGATACCATAACTATCTCTAACAGAAGTTGATGGAAGCCCCAAATCCTGATAAACTTGGACTTTGCAACGACATTTCATGTACACACTGACACCAACAATGTGGGTATGGCACCAAATTATCTCAATTGGACGAAGAAGTAGTAGATCACCTTATAAAGTTCTACTCAAAGACATAAATAAGAGCAGAGCGCAATTACACAGTTATATATCACAAGTTTCTAGTTGTGACTAGAGCCATACGCCAATTCCAAATTTACAATTAGACTGTAAATAAAAAAATTAATTATGGATACGCCTCACTGAGATGGTTAACATAATGAATAACCCAGATTAAAAACTTGAAATATGGGCTGTTTAGTATAAAAATTACAATTTTGATATTATGACCAGGCAGGAGAGAAGCACCTGAACGCAGATGAATTGATGTAATTACCCAGTTTTCACTTTAGAGCACACTAGAGAAAAAGCAATTACAAAAGATAGGAAGAAATAAGGAGGAATGGAAAGAAAAAGACAAAACAGTAATAAAAATTTTGAAGAACTATTCATAAGCACCAAGGTTCAGAAAAGGACAGCTGTAGAATCTAGTACATGAATGTTGAGATTTTAACAAAATGAATTCCTCCTATAATTACCAAAATTAGGGTTTGATTAGTTGAGGATAGTTGCTGACTGATTTTTCTAATATTGAGAATATTATTAATGATACAATAATCAATTTGTGCTCCCCACTTGGTTGGGTTGAGTTGTTTTAATGATTTTCCAAATATAAGAAAGGATTGGGGATGATCAATTATAGCAAATTGGTTAATTTCAAATACTAGCAACTAAGGCTGAGGATGTCAAATTATTTGTTAATGATAAAAAATTGCTAATTTGACGTCAAGGAAGTATTGGGATAATCCCTGATAAGCAAATTTGACTATTTTGACACCAGCGACTGAGCCCAAGGATGAGGATACATATTAGTATTATATTAGCTAAGATGAATTAAAAAATCTAACGTCAAGGAGTTTAAGATCACTGGCGACTAATACCAAGGATAATCCAATCATTATATTATTATGGATTAAGCTGGAGACTTAGGCCGTGGATGATCATATTACTGGCTATGGTACCAGGAGATCCAAGAGTCAAATGAGAGTTGTACATTCTACAAACTGAATATATGAATTACTGGTGATTAAGGCTGCGGATAATTCAAGGACATTTATAATAGGAAATTATAGATTATTAAATCAAGGACTGATGCTGAGTGTTAGGATAGAGTCACTGAGAGCAGTCATTCCTCCATAGTATACCAAATTGGATGGGGTAACTTGTCCCTCTGAGTTGAGATAGGCAGGGAGAGCCAGAAAACATAACAGGATCTAGTGAACCACAATAAGCTTATTAATAGGTATTTAGGGACCTATTGTAAAAAACTGGTAAATTAATATGCTAAAGTCTGGATAAGAGCTGCTGAAAAGGCTTAATAACCAAACATATAAATCAAAGTTGGAGGTAAAAAATATCTTACTAAACTATAAGGAGAAAATATTTATAGGCTGTGTCTTCACCCTATTTCATTCAGGTTATTATTAACCTCAAATGGCAAGACTTTCTGCGCCCTGAACTTGATCAGGTAAGTTATTTACAGCAGGCTTTCCTTTGACAAGTTTTCTATGTATAAGGGATAGTGCTCCAACAAGATTGATTGATTTTTAGTTGGAGTTTTAGAGATAGGAAGATTTGGATCAATTGAAGGATGAACTGAATTAAATCAATTTTGTTTCTAGGTCAAATCCCAACAACCTCCCCTCAAGATCTTGCTAAGGGGATGATATTTGTGCATAAAACGGCTATGTACATGATTGATGACTTAGCCAGTACCATTAGCAGCAATAGAGTATTTAGCCTCCCTTCAGTGTATCACCCAAAAAGGGCCAGACCAAGTAGTGGAAAGTTTATGATTTCTAACCTGGGGCGATGATGGAGGAATAAGACTGAATCACCCAAAATTTATTTGGGGAGAGCAGGTCTTTGCTCATTATCTTAATCTTCTTCACTAAAGTAAGTATTTTTTATAGATTCAGTAGCCATAGATTGGAAGAGTAGATTTTTTAGTTATATGTCATAGGGAAAGCTCTACATTGTTTGGATTAAATGATTTAAGGATAGGATGAAGACTGGAAGGCAACAGCAGCTCATGACCATATAAATCTTGGAAAGGAGACATCTTAATTATTCTGTGGTACCTAACTCAATAGGATAATAATGTGCTAGGGAGAAAATCATTCCAATGCATTAAATCAAATGCAGCTGACTTTTGTAGAGTAGAAATTAAAGTGCCATTATCACGTTCTACAGTGCCTTTAGTAGCTGGATGATAGAGCGTCGTGAAAGGTGCTTTATGCTAGAAGGGAAGTCAATCCTTGAACTATGGAAGAGATAAAATTTGTGCCATTATCTTACAAGATTACTTGTGGGCAACCTTGTCTACATAATATTTAATAGTATAAGAAAAGAGATGTAGCTCTCACAGGTGCATTAGGCACGATGTGGTTTCTAACCACTTGGTTAGTTGGTTAATGGTAAGAATAATATAGTGATATACATATACAGCTACAGGCAGCAGTCCTACTACATCAATACTAATGGTATTAAAAGCAGTCCTAGGAGCTACAAGCTAAAAATTTTAATCGCAGACTAGAGATATCTTGAGAGTGACAATTTAAGCAAGTTTCCAAAACGTCATGAATGGTCTCATCCATATCCTCCCAATAGCATTTGACTAACCACTCAAGGGTTTTTATAGCCCTGGGCTATGATTTTATGGGATTCCACAATAGTTTCCATGCGAAGCAAAGGTTAAAGATAAGGTAGGAAGGAGGCACCAACCTGTTTGACTAAAGTCCCATCTACAACTTTAGTGTTGGCAGCCATATTCTTCAGATGGGCTTATATGTCCAGTAATTCCGTAGTCCATAAGATAGGGTGAGGAAAAGCTTATAAAACCAATCCTCCTTGGGATAGCTATATGTAAGATATGGAGGCGAGACATTCCATTTGCATTTTTGTGGATGGAACCTGATCAGCGAATTATAAAAAAACTATAATTTTGTAGCCTTAAGCCCAGCGAGCTAACCTCCTATCAGGATCTTTCATTTGACAAATCCAGCGAAGAGAAGCGTGTTTGGTGACAATCATAAAATGTTTACCATGCAGATAGGGGCGGAAACGTTTATAACAAGTAAAACTGAAAGGCATTCATGTTTATTTACAGAATAATTCCGTTCAGTGCTGGTCAACGTCTTGCTAAAATAAGTGACAGGATGGTCTACTTGGTCAGCATCTAACTGAGATAGGGTTATGCCCACAGAAGTATCACTGGCTTCAGTGAAAAGAACAAAAGGTTGATCAAAGTTAAGATATAATAAAATAGGGCATATAATAAGACAGTGCGCAAGGAGTCAAAAAATGTTGCTGTTCAGGACCCAGAACAAGGGCACATTTTTATGCAAGAGCTTAATTAAAGTTCAGCAATTTCAGCAAAGTGGGATATAAACAGGTGATAATGGCCATCATTCCAAGAAAGACTTGGATATTGGGTAATTTCAGTAGAGGACATACGTTCAATGTTGAACACTTTTACAGAATGGGGAGATTACCTTGCCGCATCACTTGTGCCCTAAAAATTTTATCTCTCATTCAAAGAATTTTACATTTAGAAGGTTTTAATTTCAAAAAAATATCACATAATTGCTGAATTACCTGAATAAGATGATCAATATGAGCTGTAAAAGTTCTAGAGAAAATGGAGACATCATCAAGGTAAACTAAAACACAAATGAGATTTAGGTCTAAAAACAACCGGTCCATAGCCCACTCAATGTAGCAGGGGCGTTACATAACCCCTGCGGCTTTGGGTAGGCTCAAACAAACCTTAATTGGAAACAAAATCACACTTAGCGCGATCCTCATAAGAGAGGTCAATTTGTCAATAGCCATTGGCTAGGTCCATAGCAGAAAAATATTGAGAAACAGCCTAGTATCGCAGAAAGTCATTGATGCGGGGTAAAGGGTAGCTGGATTATAAGTGATAGAGTTCAGTCATTAATAATCCATAACGACGCGGTGGAACCCATCTTTTTTAACCATTAGGAGAGGAGAGGACCAAGGGCTACGCAAAGGTTGGTGGAAGCCAGTATCAAGTAATTGTTTTAATTCAAGAGCAAATTGAGCTTCCTCGGTTTTTGATTTTCAATAAGGATGGGAGTAGAAAGGGACAGAGACCCTAGTATTGAATTGGTGTTGCACACCCTTTATATGACCATAATCGTGGGGGCCAAAAGGGAAATATCAGAATACTTTTCAGATAAAGCTTCAGCAGCAGCTTTTTCTTGGCAGATAAATTGGGACTGATTTGCACAGGCACTGCAGCAACAACAGGCGGCTTTTCTAATCCAAAGTCGCAGAAGGTCCAAACCCCTGGGACCCCCATTATATGGTCATATTATAAAATTTGAATGTAAGTGATAGGGTGATTTGGATTAATTAATTTTATGGGACCAAGTGATATTGGCCAAAATAACAGTGACAGTGACTAGATAGGCTGGGTCTAATACCCCTGGACAAGGGAGAACCCCAACATTAAGGAAGATTTAGATAAGCTAAAAACTTTGAGCAAGTGATCAGAAGGGGGGACCAACTGAATTCTAGTGTCCACTAATACCTGAACCTGAGGAGGTACGGTGATGAGTGTGTAATGACTACAAAGGCATCCCATCCTCAACCTCAACCATAGAAAGGAGAAACTTAACTTTTTGGACCCAAAGCGCTATATTCTAGGCGGTCAACAGAGGCAGGGATTCAATCAGGCACATCCTCAGTTTCCGTTTCCTTTTTCATTAAGAGAGGAATTTAAAATCAAGGGAATTGGTATCCAAGTATTAAATAAACTATTCATAAAAGTAAGAATGTCTGATTGCTCCATCAAGAATTTAGTGCATAATAAGAGGTCGTAGCAATTATTGTCCAATGCTATGGAGAAGATGGAGAGCTGTAGGCCACCTAATATTAGGGACAACTGAGAGTAGGCGCCTATAGCACAGGCATAAGCGGTACTTGCCGTTCCCTACTCTAAAGAGTCATCAAGATTTGGCTGAAGTATGATTTGCCCTATTAGCTGTGAAGAATTGATATTGATATGAGGACAAGAGTCAAAAATAGTGAGCACCTTTACTTTGTGGACTACAGCTTCAATACGGGTTACTGTTGCTCCCCACTAACAAGGATAGAATATATGGCTATAGTAGCAGACTTAGGAATGATATAAACGGAAACATCACTAGGTTTATTTTCAACTTAAAGCTCAATAGTATATTCCCTTCAGGAGCACCATAACTAGTAAGGTCAGCAGAAACAGTATGGTTTAATTGGTCATGAGGCACAGTGGAGTTGTCATCATAAGGAGCCTCACATCCTATTCTGACTCCTCTTTTGCTTTCTAGCAGCCATTTTTGTCCCACAATGTTGAATATAATGGTTTGACGCCTACAGTAGGTGCAGTTAGGTCAAGCACAATTCTTTCCAGACATGTTGATATAAACCATATAAATTTAAGGACAAGAGCAGAAGTGGAAGCAGGAGTAGCAGAGATTATGGAGGCAGAAATTTTAAGGAGTGCCTTATTGATATTTAGAATAGAAGTAAATTTTCAATTCACTTGGGTCATGTGAAGATGGGTTTGCAGATTAAATTCCTTGGCGGATAGTACTGCATTGATTGCATCATCAAGTATAAGTTAGTTGAAAGTCACCAAAAATTGATCGTCAGAGTAGAAACAAGAAGCAAACTCATAGAGGGATTTTTCTCGTCTTAGCTTCATACTCATAAGCGCTTGTTTTTAGCTGGCAAAGGTAATATCACTACCAAATTCCTTAATATGAGCGTCTTAAACTTGAGCCTAAGTATTGAACTGCATCAGTTGGGGTACTGTTATTTCTTGGGCGGATCTACTGAGGCAAGAAAATGATTATATAACTTTCTGATGGTCTGGAGCTTCCTCTATCGCGCTTTCATAAAGATAGAGAAAAGAGACAATACAACCCTCCCTGGGGATGATCTTGTCTTTGTAAGAAGGTTTAAAAGTAGTTCCCCAAGGAGTTGGAATAACGTTAACACCCCTGGGCTAGCGCTATTATTTTCTGATAATTCAGACTTGGAGGGTTGAACAAAATTTCTGTTTTGATCAGCTTGTTATCATTAACTGTTCAAATCATATTAGAGAGTCCCAATTTGGGCAATCAGAAATTTCGTTGAAGCTTTTAGCTGTAGTTCTCTCCATAGTGATTACATATTGACATTTTGGCCTTGGATTAGGGATCTGAGCTCATGGTTATATTGCTTCATTCTAATATTTTTTTTCTTTTTATATATTTAAATTTGAGGCGAGGGAATCATAAAGGTGGTAAGCATTGTCCAACCCTTCTTTAATAGCATAGATGGTAAGGTTTGGGTCAATATGTTCTATGACGAAATATAACCAGCAGCTTAAAGTGATAGCTTTGATATCTTGTTCCAGATTACAAAATGGTCATTTAATAAAGGATCCTATGGAGGGAAGGTAAATGCACTGTCATCCCAGAAATCCCAGGAGGCCCAAGGGGCCAGGGGGACCAGGTTGTCTGGGAAGACCAGAAGGGCCAGGCGGGCCAGGGTGCCCATAACCAGGTGGCCCTTCATCCTCATCACAACCAAGGGGCCCCATCGCTCCTTCAGGACCAACTAAACCCTTTCCCTATGAGGCCTGGTTGTAAGTCTGGGGGAGCGCCCCCTCCATTTGGATTGAGGGGTGTTCCCTTTCCCATCAAAGAAGGGGCTAAGAAGGCCAACGGCACCCCATCTCCCAGGGCGACCTCGCTCATTTGGTAGACGAGTGGTGGGTCAGTGCTTACCCTTTGAGAGTCCTGTTTTCAACCCCAGTTCTTACATCTGGATAATTATACAACGTATTAAGGGGATAAGTGCGAAGTTTTTAAATGTTAGTATTACTTTGGTATGAAAGGTTTGAACAAAGTTGAGGGCAATGAGCCTTTAGCATTGGAGCCCAAGAGCCCCAAACACTTGTTAAAAATCCTGATGGGCGCGTACTTTTGGCAAACATTGCGTCTAAAGTTAAATCTTTGGCAAAGCTCACCAATGGCTTTAGTCCATTGGGAAATGTAGCCATCAATTCAAACTCTTCCCTGGAAACATCATAGCCTTCGTCTAATATTTCTCAATTGGCCAAATGGACGCAGGATTGACTGGGTGTAGGCGGTTTGGGCGCCCCAAACCCATTCCTGACCTCCTGAGATGGCCCTATGTGGGGTGGCCTTGGGAGGTTCCCGCTGCCTATTGGGTGAAATGCCGTCACTCCAGTTGGCGAATCCACAGAAAATCCACAACTTAGGAGTCTGTGGACAAACCAACTGCAACTAAGCTCGCTGCCATTAATTTCAAAATTTGTTCAATAAAATTTTAATTCATCCCCCCATCGCCCAAAGTTTGCTGGGTTAGGTCAAACCTTGAGGACACCAATCCTACAATTTCCCAAGCTATTCCTCAAATTAAAGTCTATTTAAATAGTTGTAACACACCGAGAAAATTGCCGTTTGATTTTCTATTTTTAAATTCAGTAAAATTCTCATACTCAAAAACGGCATTTTTTATATAATGAAACTCAAGTCACCCAATCCAATCCCACTTTTCCCAGCACCCAGACCTGCGGGCCTTTGAGATGTGAAAGCCTGAATTTTGTTGCTAGTTGCTTTTCACAAATATAGGATTATTGGCGTTTATTGGCTGATTCTCTCACAGCACAATTTAACGTCATCAAGCAGCAGCGCCCCTGGCAATTGGGCTTTCCTTTTGGGTGTTTTTGCATCCTTACTAGCAGGCCAGTCTAAACTTCACTTGCTTCTATAATGACATAATCGACCAACCATTGTTTCCAGCCATTTCCGCTCTCCTTGTTGAGATGGGCGATGCAGTGGTTATCATCTTCCTTATGAGTGTTCAGTTAGTAGCCTGCCTTTGGTGGATTATCTGTTCAATCGCCATTTTTATAAGCAGCTCCCAAATGGCTTTGGAGGAATCCCTTCATGGTTAACTTGTTCCATTACCCTCTACTCTCCCCTCAGGTCACCCCCAAAATGAAAACCTCATGATAGTATTTGCTGACTTGGCCTCAGATTATGTTCCTGACGTTGAATCAGTATCCATGTTGGTTTCAGATCATAATACTGCCCCGCGCCCAAATCAGTGTTCTCCAGTTCACCTATCTTTTCATTCTCTTCAGTGGCTGCAGAAATGACTACATCCACCAATAAACAAATTAAGCCTACTTCTTATTACCAATGAAAATTTGTATGTGGACACACCAGGTGTCCTTTGAGGCCTTGGTTAAAATGGAGAAACGGGAAAACTCATGTTTCTTGAGTTGGACCAACAGCTTGATCTTGACTTGGACCTGGGGCCAGCAGCGTTGGTCGCTTCTGCGGCCTCCCAACCATCCTATAAAGTATGGCGCCCAGTACCCAACTTGGTTCATCAGTTTAGTTTTTGCGATCTCTTCTCAGTGATTCCTAACCCCATGTTTCTGATGATCTTGGATGTTGGTCGATGGCGTTAGCAGCATGTGAGAATCCATTTGGAATCTAACATGATGTCATTTTCCAATGGTCAGGTGGAGGGCGAGTTTTCTTTATTGGATACCCTCACCAAGGCTTAGAATCATGTATCAGTTACAACCCTAGTATCTCATGTAGGTCTTCCGCTGGATTTCTCAGCTGCTTTGATGGGTTATCAGGGCATTTTGATTCTGATAAGGTGAACTGCCTTCCACTACATATCAAATTCAATTTGCAGTTTAATCTATGGTGCAGGTGGGGAACATAAACTGCCTGATAACCAGCATACAGCAGAGGAGTGGTTGCCCTCAATACCTGGTTGGATGACATGCTCAAGAAGGGGTGGTTGTTCAAAGAGACATCCCCTGTTTCTTCTCCCATTGTCTTTAAATAAGGCATATGGTACCCTTTGTCCCTGTATGTACTACGGTCACCTTAACTTAAAAACGGTCCATGACCCCTACCCTCTCCCTTGGGAACAGACAATCGGCCAAGCGATTGCTAAGTCATGCATATTCTCAAAACTCGATCTAGTCAATGCCTTTAATCAAATTTAAGTGATGGAAAGTCAGGAATGGCCTACCACTATCCAGACGAGATGAGGCATAATTTAATTTCTATTAATGCCTATGGGCTGAAGAATTTGCACGCAACATTCCAGAGAATGATTGATAGTATGCAAGGGGACCTCAGATTTTCCTGCGCGGTTGCATATTAATGACATCCTGGTACATTATCCCTCCCCAAACAACATGCAAAGGACCAGGAGGTAGTAGTGGCTGTTCTGCATAAAGCTTGTTTGTTAAGCCGTCAAAATGCAAGTTTTTTTGGGAAGAAGTCACCTTATTGGGCAATCTCATTTTGAAAGATGGGTACGCCATCTCACCTAGCAAACTGGAAGCCATCTGCGAGCGGCCAAACCCAACAACTCAGAATCAATTGAGAAGCTTATTGGGTACCATTATATTCTGAAAAATTCTCTCTGAACTTTCACAGCTTGCTTCTACTCTCCATCCGCTCATGGGCAAAGAGTCCCCTTTTGCTGGAAGCCTAAGTGACATCAGGCATTCAATTATATCAAAGAGGTGTTCTTGTCGCGTCCCATCCATAAGCATGCAGATCCTTCCAAACACTATATTGTAGCATGTGATGTGTCTTCTGCCGCAGTAGGGGTTGTCTTGCTCCAGGAGCATAATGTGTATAACTCAGTTGCTTACTTTTACTGCATGTTTTCCTCCAACGAAAAATACAGGGCTATCTACAATAAAGGAGTTGGCAGCCATGGCATGACCTTGACCCACTAGCAGTACTTTTGCAGGGCTCTCAGTATGAGTTGATTGTATAAAATGGACCACCAAGCACTTCTTTGCTTCTACAGCCACAGAAGTTGGCACTTTGGCAGGCTTGCACCTACCAGGACTTGTGCAGCTTCAACTTTATATATGAGTTTGTGAAGGGAGCATTAAATATCCTGTTAATTCTTGGCATAACAGCTTGATTCTGCTGAGTTGGTATACACAAGGTATTATTCACTGAGCAACCAAATTGGATGATATGGAGATTGCTGACAATAATAAAAGCCTGGTAAATGATATATGGAGCGATCACCCATAAGAATACTTTATTACTCTGCTAATAATTGCAGATTTATCTGCAACACCTCTCAAAAACCTCCCCTTCTCAATCTTCTGGTCAAATCTTAGTTCTCAGTCTCAAAGCTGAATGCATCCTCTTTATGAGTAATTTCCTATACGCTTTTCCCTTTTCTAGGAGTTTTTGTCTATCTTGAAGTCTTGGTGTAATTTCCCTTGATTCACCAAGAGGTCTACACTTTGATCAATTCACTACTATATATATCTTTTCCATCAATCTCAAGGCTCATCTTAACTCCAAATTTCCAATCTGCCATAATTTATAGCATATTATCCAGCCATATCAACTTCTAACATTACCCCCCTTTGACTGGACAATATGCTCTTATTATTTATATGCTCAAATGAACTTCGCATTACCTCAGTTGATAATCTGCCCCCCCACAGGTTCCTTAATGATGTAAGTGTCCATGCCAGTCTTCTCGATTATCTCAAAAGGCCCAGCCCAGAAGTTAGAGAGCTTGTTTTTACACCCAAATCCATATTGTCATGGAATAAGACATGATCTTCTACAGCGAACAGTGAAAGTCCAATCCCTCTTTTCTGGTAGGCCACCTTATCACGAATCTTCTTGGCCAAACTGGTGTAATAGGCTTCCATTTGTAACTTGATCAAAGTTTCCATTAGATTCGTCAAATACCGCTGGGGTTCCACTCCACCAGTGTCCTCTACACACGAGTAAAGCAGAGCAGGCAGAGCCGGATGTTGACCATACAGCAGTTGGAAAGGGCTCTTGTCAGTGGATGAATGATAGCTGATATTATACACAAACACAGCTGTAGGTAGGAGGGTACTCCATTCTGAGGGTCAATCTTTCACCAACATACGGAATATGATTACTAAGGTTCATCTGACCTGTTGCACCTTTCCATTTGAATCCAGATGGTAGTGTGTAGTCAAAACTCCAAGAATCTCCATCAACTCGTTCAATTTGGGCAAGATGTGAAAAGTGAAATTGGTTCCTTTGTTTGTTAAAATGAACTTCGGGCAGCCATGTTGCTTATAATGCACTCCATAATAAACATGGCTGTAGTGACCGTTCCCAAGTCTTTAATTGTCCTGGCCTCCACCCATCTTGGCAAATGATCAATTGTGACGATTATATACTTAGATCGGTTCATGCCAGTTGGCAGAGGTCCCACTACATCAAGGGAAACGGTGTGCCAGGCAAACCAGGGCATAACCAGCTGGTATGTGGTCTTCTTGTGGAATGGCTTTTCCACTTGACACTGATGGCAACAGCTTACCATTTCCAGCACATCATAATGCATGCTCTCCCTATAGTAGCAGGGTCACAAAAACTCCAACGTTTTTTACAATTCTACATGTCCTACAACCCAATGGGAATCCATAATAATCATGGGTCTAGCGGAATGTTTAGGGAAACTCAGCATCAAGTCTCCAATCCACTTATATAGTTCCCCCTCACATAGAAAGTATCCTGTCTAAGCCCATCTAGTACCTTGATCACTTGCGGTGGCTCTTCATGGTATTTGTTTACTATCATCTTCTCATACATAATGTTGGCCAAATCCGCCATGATGGCAACTGTTGATAGTTGGAAAAGACAATCCGCATTTTGATGTTTTGCTCCTGGCTAGTGTACAATCTCAAAATCATATGCATGGAGCTTCAGTGCCCAACGCACAAACCATCTTTCAGGTTTACGGAGATTCTGCAGCCATTGCAAGGAAGCATGATCCATTACCACTTGGAAGATTACCCCATGTAGATATACCTAAAACTGTTTGCATGCGTAAATCACCATCAAGCACTCCCGTACAGTCACATTGTAGTTTCATTCATGACAGTCTAAGCTTTGACTTCAAAACGCAACAGGGTGATCCATGCTGTCATCATCCTTCTGAATAGTACTACCCCTATAGCAGAGAGTGATGCATCCGTTTGTACTATGAATTGTTTTTTGAAGCTGAGATATTACAAAATGGGTGCACTCGCTAACACAGTTCATAACACATTGAAAGCGTTTTGGCATTGTTCCGCCCAGTTGAACGAGGCATTTTTCTTTAACAACTCAAATAGCGATGCCCCAATAAACTGAAGTTGGGAATGAACTGTCAGTAGTAACTGACCATCCCCAAGAAAACTTGAATATCACAATTATTACCTGGGCGGGTAATCTTGCTTATTGCTTATACCCTTGCTGGCTGCGGTTTAACCCTTTTGAATCCACTATGAACCCAAGGTATTCTAATTGTTTTTTAAAAAACCTCTTCTGAGGCTTGATTTTGATATTAGTGTTAGCGAGTCTGTGGAACACTTATTCCAAATGGGCAAGATGCTCCGTTGATGTTTGCAAGAATATATTGATATCATCAAGGTAAACTTAGACGCAGGACAGCTTTAATTCACCTAAAATTATCCATAGCACTCTGGAACTTAGCCGTGGCGTTGCACAAACCCTGTGGCATATGTGTCAGCTGTAATAACCCCTTCAGAGTAATGATAGCACATTTCTCCCATTCCAACGATGGCAATTCAATATGCCAGTACCCCAAGATCAAATCTATGGCAGAAAAGTAATTTCCCTGCCCAATCAATCTAACATGTCATCAATCCACAGAAGGGGGTAGGAATCCTTCTTCATTACACTATTGAGCTTTTGATAGTCAATGAAACCCTATTTGTGCCATCTTTTTCTTTGCAATGTGCATAACTAGCAATGACCACAGACTGTTTGATGGCCCTAGCATCCCTTGTTTGATAAGTTTATCTACCTTATCGGAGACAACCTCTTCTGCCGCCTTTGAATGTCTAATAGGCTGCAATCAAATGGGAGGGTGATCCCTCATATCTATCCAATGCACCACCCTTGGGTGCACTCCAAATCATGATTGTCGCATGCAAAATTATCACAGTATTTTTCAAATAAAGCTATCGCCTTATCTTGCTGTTCCACCAACAATCCAGTTAGCACTTCCCGCGGAACCACTGTCATTATGTCAAATGATGAATTTGTCATTGGGCCAAGGTCCTCCCATGATCTGAAATCATTAATATGGCGAACTTCATCTATAGGAGCCAATTGTAGATAAGCCTTCACTTGGTGTCACTGGATCATTATTATCTCCTTTGTAAATATTCTTGCAGTACCTTCATCTCCCCATTCCCAGGTAGCAGTAACCCTGGAGCCCATGTGGTTCAAGCTATGATTGCTGGTGAGGCCCCATAGTTTCCCTGTATAGCCCTTAAGGACATCAATTTCGAGCTCAGTTCCTAATATGCACTGGTGTCCAGATGGTAGGCTCAAAGCACTTGCTGCTCGGAGTGGTATCCCTTTATGCTCATATATCTTGTTTAGAGGGCTCTGGTTCTTTTCTTCATCCACTGCTATCGGACTGGAATCATCCCATCGCTATATGCCAGATTAATTTTACTGGGGCGGAATGTATCTGTTGGGATTCCACTAGAGGTGAAGTAGATGGGAATATGTTGTCCCAAAATATTAAGGGTTTCCTCCGCCAAATTTATCACAGCTACAAATTTCCTCATGAATGCCGCACCAATTAACATATCATAGTTATTGTTTTGTAGAACCACCACTGGAGTGGAAGCCCTAACAGACCCAATTCGCAAAGGCAACGTGCTGTATGCTCCTTTGGACACAGTACTTTGTGTCCCCAAAGTCCCATATACTACTCTGTGGTCCACATCCAGATTTAACAGAAGCATCGACCAACCTGGTGGAGATTACATTCAATGGGGCCCACGTTTCTATAATAATGCGGATTTTATTGTTCTGAATGAAAATATCACAGTAAGTGCACTCCAAATAAGAAAATTTATCAGTGTTTATTACGTGGACGTCCAAATGCTTTTTTTCTCAGGAAGGAGGAAATGCTCATACTGACATGAGGATACTCCCATAGCAATTTTTTGACTGGAATTGCTGCATTAACCCCTACTAGAGAGGCAACGTCCATTGAGGGATCCGCGTTGCTTATATCAGTTTGTTCCAGAATCTGCCATGCATATGGCTTCTGCATGTCCTGGCGAACCTCAGAGCTTGAGGGTGAACAATCACTCTCCAGAATGGAACCTGGGGTATCCAGCAGATGCTGTTGGTATAGCAAGTCATCTGGCTGAGTTCCAAGTTATATGCGAAGGGATTCTTGAGAATCGTTGGGGAAAATTGAATTTGACTTAGTGGAGGTAGAGCATCCCATCTCTACTCTACTTGAGCTTTTCCCTGCTTGATCTTCCCAGATGGCATCGCATACACCCGCAGGTTGCTAGGGCAATTACCTGCATAATGCCCATTTCGTCTGCACTAGAAGCAAGAATTCATAAATGGTTCCCATCTGTAACTTGCAGCAGGAGGACCAGTTTAATGATTAATGGTATTATTCAAAGGTCGGTGATGAACCAGCTGAGTGTACATAGGATAAAAAGGATCCATTGAAATAGATGATGTACAGCTATGTTCCAGCAATTTATAGCTTGGTCGCTGCAGCCCATATCCTAAGGAGTATGTTGCGGTGACAGCAGGGGCCTTTTGCTCTACATTGGGGGTGCGGAACAAGGAGGAAAGATGATGTAAGGTTTCACTATTTGAATAAGCCACTCATCTTTGTCCAAAACGTGGGACATAGCGTCATGTAATTCCTGATATGGTTTTATGGCCACTGTCATAACTATACTGACATCCTCAGTAAATAAAATGTTGGCTCCAATTAAAACATGCGCTTCTGCTGAGAAACGTTCAGCAAATTCTAACAGAGACTCGTTTTGGTGGAACTGTATGGTCAGTAAGTTGGCCTTTCGTT
Source organism: Massospora cicadina (assembly GCA_022478985.1). Taxonomy (NCBI): domain Eukaryota; kingdom Fungi; phylum Entomophthoromycota; class Entomophthoromycetes; order Entomophthorales; family Entomophthoraceae; genus Massospora; species Massospora cicadina. Next base: position 117,314 of record JAKSZP010018539.1, read on the forward strand.
GGGCCATATTGGCCATTCCCTAAACAGCCAGAGGACAGTCACTTTTACCTCTTCATAAGATACCAAGATATTTGGAAGGTAGCAGGTGAGTTGATTGGCGCTCTCCACATCCAAAGAGGACAGCAACAGTTTTACTTTCTGCTGATCTGAAGCCCCTTCCATGGAGAATATAAATTGCTTAAAGTGGCTGTGCATATTCCCATCATTACTGAAGGGTGGTAATTTCTCAATTCAAACAGCTTTGCCTTGTTCCGAGCTCCAGCTGCGAGGAGCAACCAAATTGTGTTTAGAATGACTAAGGAAAACAACTCCTTGTGAGCTATTATAGGGAAAGATGGACAGAATAAAATCCGCCAAAATGGACCTGGGAGAAGTAGTGTTGCAAGGACGGTCTTCCATGACCCCTGAGGGATACTCGTTGGCCAATCCTTAGCATTCCTCCCCCAAATCACTGCATACTTCACCGCTTCCCCTGGATCCAGCTTGCTCAGCAAAATGTTCGTTAAGTTATCTGTTATGTTTTAGCCAAATTGCACCTACACCAGCCATCCTGAAATTCCTGTTGAAGCATCTCATACTGATTTTGCAACTCACAACGGAGTTCCCACTCAAAGTCCAGTTTCTGCTCCCTGCCTGTAGTCATGAGAGGATGTCCTCACTGTGCTCCGCATCTTTTTATGCTGCCTGGTAGCATTATGCACTTGTCAATTTGAGTCTGCTACTTGGTTAATGAGGGCGGCCCATTCTTGCACCAGTTCCTCATTGGCCTGTCAAAGAGTATCCAGCCATACTCACATATCTGCGTACTCTCCTATATCAATAATGGAAGAGGAATAACACAACTGCACTCAGCCTGGCTAACAATTTACAATTATGTAACCTGACGTATCAACTGGAGATATTCAGGGGACGTCAATAAAGGATTAGCATGTTGTCCACCATCCGCTGATTACTCCACTTGATGTGAAGTTGACTAATTTCAGCTGCTACAGAACTGACATGATCCGTTATTTGCCGTTCTGTCAGTTTAACTTTCCCTGTTTTGAGCTATTGAAGCTTCAATTACTTCCACCCATTCTGACAGGTCCATCATAAAGTGCTTAGTATTGCTTCCCAACGTGGTTATATTCTGAATCCATTCCTTTGATAAACCATGCCAATCCAACAGTTCTCCTATCACTTGAGGTAACTCTAGATTCAATGTGGCACCAAAACGTCCAACCAATGGCGGACATCCCCAACACGGTGGTCCACCTGTACCAGCACATCCTTCACCTCTGAAAAAGAGCGATCAAGGCTGTCAAGCAAGAGGCGAGTATCATTCTTATGGGCTTGAACAAACCGCATTAAGTCCCCAATTTCAAAATTGTGGCGAGCCAGCAGATGCAGTAGCTAGTGGATAGATGGCTGCACATAAGCGACTAAATACTATTTGGTTTAGTGAGTACTAAGCTGACAAGACAACCCTATGGTAGTTGCATCCAGACAGGACATATTATTGTGTAGTGGTTTTCTTGGCCCCATTGATTATAGAAAGAAACTCAAAGCATGCTCCCCCACCTCGTCTTTATAAAGGCAATACCCCTGCAGAAGCCATTCCATAATGTCACGCAGCTGCTGAGGGGTCACATTTGTAGAGCGACCTTGTTGGTCAGCCATCAACTCAGGACTAGTTTCTAATTGCAAATTGACCATAGCATCTTCATTTCCCGGCTCTGTTACTGTAAAAAGTACTGGTTCGTTGTTGGATGCTTCCTGCACTTCCTCAGCATATTGCGCATGGAATATGATCAAGTTTTGTCATAATGAGTGAGGGCTCGCCATTTTACCCTAGCGCCAAAAAGCTACAGTTGACCTGTGCCCCCCTGTAGTGAGAACCAATGTTAATTCTCAGCGTAATGGCTTAATTCCACCAAGTTGGTTTACACAGAGTATTAGCCACTGAGCAACCAAATCGGATGATATGGAGATTGCTGACTCTAATAAAAAACCTGGTAAAGAATTAATGGAGTGCTTGCCCCTATCAATACATTATTACTCTGCTAATAATCGCAGACTTATCTGTAACACCTCTAGAAAAGAACTCCCCTCTCAATCTTTTGTTTAACTCTTAAATCTCAGTCTCACAAGCCAAATGCATCCTCTTCTTGGTAATATCCTATTAATTTTCTCTTTTATAGGAGTTTTCATCTATCTCAAAGTCTTAGCATAATTTACCTCAATTCACCAAGTGGTCGACACTTTGATCAACTCATTTTTCATATATATCTTTTCTATCAATCTCGAGACTAGTCCTGACTCCAATTTTCAATCAACAGGAATATATAGCGTATCATCCATTCATATCTACTTCTCAAAATATCCTTCTAGATTTTCTAAGCTGCAACCCTGCACTTTGCCCAGATGAATCCAATGAGATGGATCTCATCACAGTCATTTTCCCACTCAAATCCTGATCATTGCCCCTCCCACAGTTTTGGCGTAAGATTTAGCTCCAGATGCGCCTTTAGTGTCATGGGTTTTGCTGCTCAGTTGTCATGTGCTGAAGGGGTGGAACTTATGGAACGGTTCTCCCTCCCAGCTTCCAAGCATTTCTTATATTCTTTGGCTGAGGGGATCATCCAGTTTAGGTTGCAGGTGTAGGTCTCTCCTCTCTTTTGAGCTAAAGTCATCAAGCACATCATAATCCCCCCTGCAGTTGGTTCATATGGGGAACAAAAAGTGCATTAATTTGGTTAAGCGTAACTAAAACTGGATGGGCTTTTTGTAGGATGTCTTGCTCACAGGACAAATTGGACCGGTCAGGTAGGATTGGACTCCAGCACCCCTTGCAGCAGGCAGAGGGTCCTTAGACATCTGTGTCTGTGGACTTTATTGTTGAGCTACCCAGCAAAGGGGTTAACACTCTTTATGGGGATTGTTGACCACTTTACAAATTTTTCTTGTAATATCATGCTCCTCCTCCATTACTTCCAAAGAGACTGCCCGCCTATTTGTGCATCATGTGTTTTTGATGTTTGGCCTCCCACAGGAAATTGATAGCAAACGTGGGCCCCAATTTCTGGCGCGGTTTTGGAACAAGCTCTTGGCAATTTTGAATATTATTCCCTGCCGCTCCACCTCATACCATCCACAGTCAGATGGTCAAACTGAACAAGTCAATCAGATCCTAATGCATTACCTATGGTGCTACACTTCAGCCGCTCAGGATACCTGGGTAGATAACCTTCCCATCGTCCAGTTTATATAAATTAATGGAACTCATGCGTCCACAGACTTCTCCATGTATGGAGCGATTTGAGCTATAATCCTTCCTTTTTGGTTGGCCCATGCCTTCGCCCCAAGGTGCCAGCTGCAGCTGACCACGCTCAGCACATTGGGGCCATGCAGCCCCTGGTTCAGGAGCATATAACAAAGGCCATTAGTGATTAAAAACAGTTTGCAGATTGGAAGCGGCTCCCAAAGCAAAAGATAGAAGTGGGTTCAACGTCATGCTTGACACATTCCATTTGCAGATAAAGGTGCCCTCACATAAGTTCACAAGAAGCACTCAGGTCCCCATCTGGTGGAAGAAAATTTGGGAAATGGTGCCTTTTAGTTGAAGTTGCTATCCAACTGGAAACAACATCTGGTCTTCCATGTTTCTCAGCTGTCCTCATTCAAAAGAGCAATTTTGTTGGGCCCTGAATTTATTGTGATTGAGGGTGTGGAGGAAACTAAAGTTGAGACCATCTTGGCCTCTCACCAATCACACCATTAATTCAATACTTAGTCGCATGGAAAGGCTATCTGTCCTACAGAAATGCTGGGTTGGCGCGTGGAACTGTGCCAACTTCTCAGAGCTCAATATGGCTTTCCATGTCACCCACCCAGATGCCCCCTGATCCCTTAAAAATTGCTAAGCTAATGGCAATCAAATTGTCTAAGGCCCATAAGTATGTGGCCCTCACTCAATTCCCCAGTGGTGGCGCCCCCTTCTAGCAAAAGGGAAGGGTAATGTAAGTCTGGGGAGCGCCCCTCCATTTGGATTGGGGTTTTTCTTTTCCATCAAAAAAGGGGACAAGAAAGCCGGCGGCCCCTCTCATCTCCCAGGGTGACCTTGCTCATGTGGTGGACGAGCAGTGGGTCACTGCTTACCCTTTGAGAGTCCTGTTCCCAACCCCAGTTCTTACATCTGGAGAAACATACAACGTATTAAGGGGATAAGTGCGAAGTTTATGAAATGTTAGTATTACTTTGGGATGAAAGGTTTGAACAAAGTTGAGGGCAACGAGCCTTTAGCGTTGGAGCCCAAGAGCCCCAAACACTTGTCAACAAAGTCTGATGGGCGCGTACTTTTGGAAAACATTGCGTTTAAAGTTAAATATTTGGCAAAGCTCACCAATGGCTTCAGTCCATTGGGAAATGTAGCCATCAATTCAAACTCCTCCATGGAAACATCATAACCTTCGTCCAATATTTCTCACTTGGCCAAATGGACGCAGGATTAACTGGGTGCAGGCGGTTTGGGCGCCCCAAACCCATTCCTGACCTCCTGGGATGGCCCTATGTGGGGTGGCCTTGGGAGGTTCCCGCTGCCTGTTGGGTGAGACACAGTTGCTCCAGTTGGCGGAACTGCAGAAATTGTACAACTTGGGCACCCATGGACAAACTGAAAGCAACTCAGCCCGAGCAATAAGTTCAAAGTCAGTTCAAAATAATTTGTATTTATCCCCCCATCGCCCAAAGTTTGTTGGATTAGGTCAAATCTTGAGGGCCCCAATCCTACAATTTCCCAAGCTATTCCCCAAATTAAAGTCTATTTAAATAGTTGTAACACACCGAGAAAATTGACGTTTGATTTTCTATTTTTAAATTCAGTAAAATTCTCTTACTCAAAAAACAGCATTTTTTATATAACTGAAACTCAAGTCACCCAATCCAATCCCACTTTTCCCAGCACCCAGACCTGCGGGCCTTTGAGATGTGAAATCCTAGTTTGTTGCTAGTTGCTTTTCATAATTATGGATTATTGGAATTCATTGGATGATTCTCTCACAGCACAATTTAACGTCATCAAGCAGCACCCCCGGCATTTGGGCTTGCCTTTTGGGTGTTTTTGCATCCAGACTGGCAGGCTAGTCTAAACTTAACTTGCTGCCATCATGACATTGTTGCCTTTAGTCCAGGAGGACTAGAGTTTTTTGCAACTGTAGGGCCTCAAACACTTGTTGGTAGCGTCATGAATTGAGTTATATGCCAAAAGTTCTTAAATAAAAATATTAAGTCAACCTGAAAGATAGGTGATTGATTGTTGGAATGAACTCTCAATGATGTGGAAGTTTCAGTAAATCAGATAGCAATCTCCTCATGAAAAAAAGGCTATCCACTCCCACGCCCTGTTGCTAGACTTAATTTTAAATAGGTACAATTTGGTTGCGGTTTTCAAGAATGGCTCAAGATTAACTCTTATAACTGAGGAAGCCAATTTTAAAGCTCTAGAAATTATGAGTTTAACTCCTGTGACAAAGTAAGCTGTTTCAAGATTTTTTGATGGTGGATACCCGTCATTTTGAACTAAATGTTGGATGGAAGGGTGCATAAACAGGCATAAGTATCACTCAATGTGAGATACTCCCACCTCAGAGCTGGTTAAGGTGGCGGATTCATATAAAGCTCACATGTTAACTGAAATAGTGTACCCTGGTTTCAGTTGGAGCGATCTCCTGGGGAAAAAAGAACCTAATAAATGATAAAGATATCAGCAACATCTGCAAGCTGAAACCAATAATTTTGGGGTTCAAGGGTTGGAATGGAAATATCTGATTAGCATGGAATTGTACATGGTTAAGATCATCGTTCTCATGGTTATAATTTCCATTGGTATTTACCCATTGAGTAACACTTGAATAAAAAGTAAGAGGTAAAGCGAGGTCTCGATTGGGTTCATCCATTGTAAATGTATTTATTCACCAGGTAACTCAGAAGACCACTTAGCAGAAAGCATCAATTTTTGTTGGTATAGGGTCTCTGAGGGAAGTCGTTACTCTGAAGCGTATCAAGATGGATGGGGTACTTTAACCCACTAAGGTGAGATAGGCGGTGAGAGCGAGATAACCTAATAAAAAAATCTGGTGAAATGAATTAAGCTTAAAAATAGGTTTCAGGGGACCTAATGTAATAAACTGGTAAATTGTTATGCCAATGTCTGGAGAAGAGCTGCTAAAAAGGCTCAAAAACCATATAAAGAGTAAATCAAAGTTATGGGTAAAAACGTATACTTATTAAACTAAAAGGAGCAAAATAAACATAGGCTGTGACTTCACCCTAATTCTTTCAGGGTTTTAATGACCTTCAATGGTAAGATCTTATGCACTTTGAACTTGGACGGGTGAGGGATAGCTAGCAGACTTTCCTTTAACAACTTTGCTAGGACGCGAGGGGTAGTGCTACAAAAAGATCAGTTAATTTCTAGGTGGAGTTTAAGAGATAGGAAAGTTTAGATCAATTGAAGGATGAACTTAAATGAACCAATTTGTTGCAGAATGAATTTTAACAATGAGAAGAATTTTATGTGATATTGGGCTTCAATGATGACAAATTAATCAGGGATGATTGCCAACGAGAGTGCTGATGATTGTGTGGCCAGTGAGAGTGCTGAATGTTGAGATGACAGCGATGAGTGCTGATGATATTGATAGGAGAGCAGATTGCCATGGAAACGCCTAAGCATAAAAAGGTGATCCTCTCTCTTATAAAATTTCTTTAGGTTTTTAGTCTTCTATAATCTTAATTGTTGTTTTCCTATCTTTACTAGTTTTAAAGTAAACAGAGGTTATCTTGGCTGGTAAAGGTGGTATTGAAGATCCGCAAGGTTAGATGCTAGGTTAATGCATCTGGAGAGGTTGCGCTACTAACTAAAATACCTGGATCTTTAAGGAAAAGTCATGGGGATTTGCCCAATCAGTGGACACAGCGATGGACAAGTGGGGATTACCCATGAGGGTGGAGGAGCAATGGGTTAGGCCGCCAAGGAAGGAGGATAAGGACCACTAGTGCCCACCAAGAGGGGATGTAAAAACTGTGGTGTTTTCACTGGTGCACAGGTTCGCTTAACTAATGGCTCTGAAATTAAATGTGGACCTGTTAATTGTATGGAGACAATTAGCTTAGTTGAGCTTGAATAAAATGGGTAGATTTGGACCTACTCTGGCGGATAATATTATAAGTGACTTCAGTCTTACTCTGGCAAGATATAAAAATTCAAGTGACTTTGGCCTCACTCTGGTGTTGACACTTATACAAGGACTCTCTTCACAAGAAGCAGATGAACTACAAAATATAATAAATATAATATATAGGTCTAAGGTGTTTATTATTAAAATTAGGGAATATTTATAGACAAAAGTATAGGAGGACATGTGTTAGGGGTAAATCGTGGTAACCATGATGGTCTTATCATACCTAGCCAACAAAAAGAGATATTTGTTCGTTTTAAGAAAGATTCCAGCTGATATTCACAAGGAATAGAGTATTTAAATCGCCATTTGTATCAGCCCACATGTTGGCTACCAAACCCAACAATTTCCCATGAGTAATTACCCATTTTGAGTCAACTTACTCATATCCACATATCTGACAACAATCCCTGACAAAATTGTAACCATAATTATTATTAGACATAATCCTCTGAGAACTATAATAAACCTTTCAGTCAAATAATATCGCTGAATAGACAACATAATTAAATTGTCATCTAAAGCTTAATTGATAAGCTAAAAAAATATGCAAACCAATAATTTAATTAATTTGAAGCTTAATTAATCCCAAGCTGGATAATGTAGTCATATAAAATCTCCACAGGGGTCAATATGACAAGGTGAATTTGGTGGTTTGCTGGATTGTGGAGTTGCCTGCGGACTTATGGTAAAAGGTGGTCTATGAAGGCAAAACAGCAAGGGCCAGTAGTCTTCATATTGTTTGTCTTGGAACACTAATAGAGTCCCAAACTCAGCAAATTTAAAATTTACAACAATGGTGCTATAACAGGGGAATTTATTAGTGTGTTGCTCAAGTAGTTTGAGGTATAGTGTAGAAGTGGTGAAAGCCACTGGTTCTTTTTTTGGCTATGATGCCAATCATTTGTGATGACGCTGTGATCAGTGAGTGTAGTGGAATCTCAACCCAGATTTTGTAGTTTTTGACACCTCTTAGGAGTGGGAGTAGTGCCATAACCTTCTAGACATTGCATCATTGTTTTATACCGCAAAAAGGTTGGAGATGCACTGGAGAAATACCATCTAGTTAATTTAGGGGATATTTAAGAATTTTAACCAGATAAATTCCTCCCATAATTTCCAAAATTAGGGTTTTGATCAATTGAGGTTTGTTTCTGATTTTTTTTTCTAGTTTCAATAATTTTAAGTGATAAAATAACCAATTTGTGCTCCCCATTTGGATATGGGTGAGCTGTTTTGACGATCCACTGGATTTGGAAATAATGGGGATGATCAACAATAGCAAATTAGTTACTTCAATGCCAGAAACTGAAGCTGACGTAAGAAAAATATTTAATTGATTTTATTAATGATGGTAAATTGTTAATTCAACATTGAGGAAGTTTTGGGGATAATCACTGATAAGAAAATTGGCTATTTAACATTGATGACTGAGGATGAGGATGTTGATACATAATTTTGATTATTATTCATTAAGATAAATTGACTAACTGACGTTGAGAGAATCTGGATCACTCATTACTGATGCCAAGGATGATCCAATCATATACTATGTTTTTAATATAACAACTTAAGCCAAGGATGATTAGATTAATGGCTATGGTGCTAAGAGATCTGAAAGTTAAGAAAGAGGTGGACATTCCACTGACTAAAGTTACAAATTGCCAGCAATCAAGGCCAAGGATGATTCAGGTGATGTTTGTAATAGGGAATTAGAAGTTGAATCAGCGACTAACGCTGAGAATGTCTCAACTTAATATTAACATTGATGATGAAAGATTAAAATGGGATGATTGCCAGTGAGAGTGCTGATATTTGTGATTGCTACTGAGAGTGATGAAATTGAGATGACTGCAATGAATGCCAATGACGTTGATAGGTGGGCTGTGGATTTCCATGGAAACGCCTAATCATAAATAGGTGAAAATCATATCAATAAATTTCTAAAACTTCTCTTCTATTATAATCTTCATTGTTGAATTTGCCTACCTTAACTAGTCTTAAAGTGGACAAAGGTGAGATTGTTGAACCCCATGGTTAGGTGCTGGGTTAATGCACTTAAAGGGATTGGCGTTGTTAACTACAATACCTGGATCTACAAGGAAACACTGCGAGGATTTGCCCAGTCAGTGGATACAGCAACGGACAAGAGGAGATTAACTGTGAGAGTGGGTTGAGCAAGGGGTCGGGCTTCCCAGGAAGGGAATGTAGACCACTGGTGGCCACCAAGAGGGGTTAATCTGCCAAGGTGAAGTTGGTGGTTTGTTGGATTAGGGAGTTGCCTGCGGACTTATAGTGAAAGGAGGCCTATGAAGGAGAAATAGCAAGGACCAGAAGTCTTCATACTGTATGGTCTGGCGCACTTATGGAGCTCCTATTGCAGCAAGTAAAAGTGCAACAATAAGAAATGATTACCCTATGTGAATCTGAGTCATTAAAAGGTGATATTTTTGGAAAGATACCATTAAGTAGGCCATGGAAAGCTAAAGAAGATCTAACAAAGATTTAAATAAGATATTATACTGGGAGGCAATATCAGATGCTATCAGTCAGTTTTTGGATCTCTGTATTGCTTGCTCCTAATATAAGCCTCCCCAAATAAAGTTTGATTTTTAGTTTGTCCCTCCATGTGCATCCTTTCACAATATCTCCATTGACGTTGTAGGACCATTCTCAAAGACATCCAGTGAGATCAGTTGTTATAGTAATAGATCACTTCACTCTTGTGTAGAAGATTGAAGACTATGCGTTCACCTCCTTATTTACCACATGATTCCTATACAGCCAGGTTTTACTTGCTACAGATGCCCTCAGATACTACTTTCAAACTATGAATGGAACTTTATCTCCAATGTTGTAAGATACTTTTCTAATTAGGTGGATTCAGAAAAGCAGTCTACCACGCTACAATACCCTCAAGCTGTGGAAACATGAAGAGTGTGAACAGAATCCTTACATACTTTTTAAGAAGATCACAGTCCATCTTAGATCAGTTTGGTCCATCTTGTTGCCATCACCCTATTTAATTAATGGTTAGGAAACTTCAGACTATAAGAATGTCACCATTTAAAGCGCTATAAAGACGAGAAACCGCTTTACTGATCTTGTTAGCCACAGTGATGGTTGCAGATAAAAAACTAACTCTCAGCAGATACCAAGAAGGTTTATTGGAGGAATTAGTCAAAATTCAGCTTAACGTCAAAAGCATTATTATATGCCACCAGGGGGAGAGTACCAAAGAGAGTGACCACAGACCTAAGTTGCCCAAGTTAAAGGTGAGACAGGAAGTAATGATCTACCATATGTGCGAAGTACAACCTGAGAAGTTACAGGCCTTCTGGATGAGACCTACAAACAACTTAGGTGAAGAGGAATCAAATACTCTAGAAAAAGTGATACACATATTACAGTAAATTGTGTCTACATTTGGCACCTGAAGTCTTTACATAGGCTTTCCTTAGGAAGGGTACTGTTGAGAAGAGCTCAACTATAGGGGTTAATTCCTCATCCTATGGAAAAACCACTTCAGAAAACACAATTTTAAACATACTAATATTTAATTTAATTTTATTTGAGGTGGGCCGACCTGGGGATGATACCGCACCAATTAGGGAAGTGAAGAAAAATGGGAAAGGAGGATAAAACCTGGAAAACCTCCATGTGCGGCATATGATAGGCCAGGAACTCCATGGACCGCCTTTGCTATTTGCTATCTCAGTTCAGGGCATTGGCGCGCAAAACCAACACAGTCAAAATCGTCCCCTACCCAAAGTCCATTACTGGGATCGAACTCAGGAGGCAGTGAAACATACTAATATTGGTACAATGTAATAGCCAGCCAAAAAAATAATTGGTTCTCACCCAGCATAGCCATCAATCACAATAATCTACTAGAATTAAACCCCTATATAGACTTTAATTTGATCTAAATTTCCTAACAACAGAGGCCTTTATATATATCATCTGTACGCCGCAATAATTTTCCAGCCAGTCACTATGACGTCACAAGACACACCAGTATTAGTACTGGTCAAAAAAGTATATGAACGACGTCACAAATGGCACCATAAAGAACCCCTTTTATTTGGTTTCTACCGCTCATGACAGGCAAATTAGCCAACCCCAATCTAGAGAGTTTCTTTGTTTGTGAGCCTTCAAGAATTGAGCAAATTATCAAATTGGGAAGTGAATTACAACTTAAAAACTAATACATTTGAGACAACAAAGATACCCATGCAGTCACAAAAGCCACAGGAGTCATGGGAACATCAGGAGCCACGGGTAAGCTCAGAAAATTAGCCTCAATTTCACAAACAAGAAAGTGATCCAAAATGCTATCTAAGGAAGAAACCCATACGGTCAGAGGTAATTAGGTTTTGTACTTCAGTGACCCTGAAACCAAGATAAAATCTCAATATGAGGAAAATTGATTTGATATACATCAAGATTATTTTTAAGCACCACAAATACATATTACTATATTAACTTCTTATATTATATTAAGATAACTTTTTGAATAATCTTTACTTTTATTGTTATTTTATTTGGCGGTACTAATGTCAAATATAGAAGAATTACTTTCAAAGATTTGGACTTAGCCTTTTTGTTGTCTTTAGAGGTTGAGAGGAGCTCCAGTGTGCTTAGGAACAGCACTCATTATTTATTTTTTAAGTCCTAATACATTGAACACACTTAGAACCACTAGTAAAAGTCTCACATGCCTCAATAAAAGGTATTTCCAAATTGCCTGGAAATGCACCCTGTGAACAATTAAATATCTTTTTGCAAGTGATTCAACCCTACTAATCATTACACTTTGAGCGAGGGGCCACTATAGCAATAACTTTATAAAAGGAACGGATTGATATGCACCACTTTTAACTAGTTATTAAAACCATTGGGAAGATCAAGAGCTTCTGTTGGACTTTGACAAAACATTTTGGTGTTATATGTGTCAGCTAATGTAACGGCATGTATCTCTGACAAATAGAAAAAAAGTTAGCCAATACCATAGAGTAAGCAAACTAAGGTCTTTAACAGGTATAGCTATAGAAAATTGACTTTTAGTGTTATAAATAGTCAAGGTATCATTGAGAACATTACACTGTCACCCTTACAGTACCCTAACTCTATTTGAATAATATGTATAATTCTTGATAACTTTCTGCTTATTTTGTAAAAAAGGGGAATGTCTTTGCCATTATCTACAACTAAAAATAAGAAACAGTTTAGTTCATTGTAGTATCACCTGTTAAAATGTTCTGTTTACTTTTTATGGCAATGACCTGTCACTATAAAGAAAGATCATAGGGGAGCTTTAATAACAATAGCAATTAATTGTTTTAACAACAGAGGGTGGCTACTCCCTTGTAGGGGGCCTAGATTTAAAAGAGGCAACAGAAGAGTCTAAGCTAGAGGAACTTAAATGCTCTATAGCAAAGAAGATGGAATTACTAACCCCTCTACTTATAAGGACAAAAGTAAATTATATTCAGTTGAGTATGAAGGTGCAGGAAAAGTGATAAGTTGTACCTCACCTACAATAAAAATTTAGGTTTCACCAGCAGAGCTCGCTGCCTTTTTACAATTATCGCCTATAGAAAATGATAAATTATAAGGGTTGCGTAAGAGGAGTATAGGTTGGTTATATGCACATTATGATAAATTACACTATAGATTGTGACTTTATCAAGTAATATATAAAAGTTACAAAATTGAAGGATATAAGGCGCGTCAAATGGGGAGTCATAAGACCTTGTGTTCTCATTTACAGTTATAGGTGATAGAAGAGTTTTTGTTGGATAGCATAGGTAAGGATCAAGCTTGCCTTTAAAGTAATTATAGAGATACCCAGACAAGTTAGAAGGATCCAATACATCAAGAACTATGTAAGATGTCTAACATTGGTTTTATATACAGCTTAACTGTAAGGCTCCTCAACTAAAAGAATTTAAAAAAACATTTAAGAGGTTGCCCAGGAAGAGGTAAATAAGAGTACTGATGTCCTTATGAGTATAGTAGTGTGTACACGAGGTTGTACATCTGTTTCTTGACTAGAAGTTGCTCTAGAAGGGGTTTTTGTCACGCTTAGTATGAGTAAACAGTAGTGATCTTCATAAAATACTCACATAGGAAAATTCTAATAAAGAGGTAGCCATTTATATATTTCTATTTAGCCTTACTTTAGAACATTAATGTGGACATCCTATGGTAGATCAAAAGTCTTTAAATATATTATTAGTTTAGAAAGGAGGTTAAGATGATTAGTATGGGCACTACATGCAATTTGGGTTTCTTGTACTGTAGGAGAATTTCAGCGCCATCAGTAAGGCCTATTAAAAGAATAAAAACCAAACTAAGGCAAGAAAATTGAAATCAATAATGTAGGAGACTCTTAAAGATGATACTTTAAAAAGTACTAGAATGACTTTTACAACAGAAAACAAAGGAATGCATGTTTTGTTAAACTTTATTTAGATGTTATAAGAAAAATATGATTACAGGAGGTCCTTCCTGTTATTTTCATGGTTAAAAAAATTAAGCAATCAAAATTGTGAAGAATAATTAAAAACATGTCACAGTCAATTATTTACAGATTCCTGCTATATCAAAGCAAAATACAAGCAAAACTGAACCAAAAGGGAAGCATAACTCTGTAATTGCCAAATGTTAGAATACGTTGGTAAACTCATGTGTTAATGTTAGCGTTGCAGAGTTGGGAAAACTAATATAGATGGTTATTTTTTTCAAAAACAAAAATGATAAAGCATACAAAAAAGCTATCATATAAACAAGGCATTGTAAGATGTACCAACTCAATATGAAACAATAACAAAAAAATAATAATTGGCAGGAAATTTTTTTATTTTAATAATAAATACCAGCATTCTTGTAAGTAAATATTTTATTAAAAGTCTTAAAATATATATAACTTCTGATTTCTTATTTTTAGTGAGATTTATATAAGATGAATTTCCTTTAATTTTTCTGACAAAAGACAAATTTACAAGCTTAGCAAATTTACCAATAACATCATATTGTGTAGTCTTATCATTAAGAGATTTTTGAGTGATTTTTATATTTGTGAGCGCTTGAGTATTTTTCTTGACAGGTATGACCAGTATCCACTACCTTCAATGATCTTAGTCTCTAAATTTTTTATAAGATTTTCTGTTAGAGTTTTGTCTTTAGTTTTAAAGACTTCATTTAAGGCTTAACACCAGGACTATGTCACTATCTGGGAAATAGTAAAAATTGGAATAATTGTAGATTTTTTACTATTGTCACCTTAAAAAAGAAACCTAAGTTTTTACACTAAAAAGAGGTCTAGTTATTTTAAAAAAAAAATAAGAGAAATACATTTTGCTTATTCTGATGTGGTGAAAATTATAAGCTAAGAAAAATATACTTTTTCATTATTAAAATAAGCTAATGATATATACGCAATCTAGTTTCTACAAAAGGTGTCTTATGTGTGAAACATAAATTAGATATAGCTTTCTTATAGCCAACAGAAAATGTAATTGAATCAAATCACATGTTATATTGCTGTTATTTTGATTTATTAACTATAAGTTCAAGTTTGTGTTATCAGACTTATCATTATATAATAATTAGAATGCTATAGATAATAGATAAAATTAATAAAGACAAGAGAAATAATACTTTGATGAAAACTTAAGTCAAATGTACTCATTACATAATACTATACATAAGCAACTTGTTTTGACTTTTGCTTAGAGTTCTCTCCTGTTTCCTATATCAAGAACGCTGTCCATTATTATATTTATCTTACTAACAGATAATCATTTTTTATATCTTCCATTCTTTAAATGTATAATGATGCCTTCCATTATTTTTTTCCTAATTGTACTTTACATAAAAATATAATTAGTCCATTTTATTAGATACATTTTGCATATTCATCTTATTAAAACCCATTTTTAACCTGACTATATCTTCTCTTGTTTCAAATGATAAGAATGCTACTACTGCAAAAGAAAGTTATAATCATATAGTTATAAAATAAAGGGGCTTAAGAGTTAGAACTTATATTTTACTAGAAACATCAAAGAGAGGTACAACATAAGAATGTATGAAGTGAATTTCTAGTATTTATAATGGATTAGAATAGAATATTATTGGCTTATATAGTATTTTATTTCTACAAAAAACCCACCAGTACTATAGTTTACTTCTTATAATATGCATTTTTAGCTGAAGCTGACTCTGACTATTTGAGTAATTTTGCACCATTATCAACTCTGCTATACTATTCAAATTTAGCCTTAAGGCAAATTTTAAATGCTTAAGTTGTTTCATACTTGTTAGATGAAATCAGTTGTTCTATTTTATCTATTGTAGGATCAAAAAAGCAATATTATTGGTACAGCAATAAGTGATACAAGTTTTAATATTATAGACTATTTGTATCCTTTTTTGGTAAATTTTATAGAAAAAAGTTCATGAAATAATTAAATCCAATGTAGATTAAGATCATAGGGTTTATTTATGTGGTTTTCTGCTATTTTTATATTACCCAGAAAGTGTTAAAGATGATATTGTATTGTCAAACGTTACTTATATGATATATAAACACCCTTTTTAATGGTTATTAAAGAAATAATCTTAAGGATAATAGAGATCTGAAAGTATGAAATGTTGGTTTTAATAAACTACCTAGTTAGCTGATGTAACTACTACCCACACTTGGATACTTTAAGGTCATATTAGTACATTATTGATAACATTAAGCTACTAGTTAAAATTGAGATCTAATGCCTGAAAATTTTCAAAGAAGTCCCAAATTAGTTATACAGTCAATCATAGTGATTTAAGGTTGACTGACTTAGCCATTACTAAAACTCAAGGCTAGATGATCCTTTTATCAAACTTTTCTGATTTGTACCAGATATTTTTACAAATTAAACCTATAACTAAGTTGCTGATAACAAATAGTCAAAAATAAAAAAGGTCTAAAAAGAATCTAGGTTATTATTTAGTTAATTTATAGCTTTTTACTTTAGATGGGTTTATAATGCTCCTAAAACTGTAATGATCTAAACTCTAGCTAAAATATAACAATAAACGCCAATGTTTTGCGGTTATTATTGCCTTATGTTTACATTTTATTTTAACAATATGTACAAGTATAAATATCATCTAACTAGGCTTTTTTTGAGTTCCTATCTGCTAAAGAGGCTAGTGCTAAAGAACACCACATTACATAAGTTAGTGGCCAAATACCATCTGAAAATCCACAGAGAACCCTATATAAGCTGGACAACAACATAAAATTACTTCCCTTTCAGCTCATAAATACAAAATTTTAGTAAAATTAATGGATTTAAGAAGCTGAAACGATGTTTTTCTAGAGAAACTAAGTAAAGCACCTTAGGAAAACCATAATAATCAATTATTCTACATCCCTGAGAATCCATTCAGACCATTTGATTTTACAATAGATGCCTTAGGAGCTACAAATACTATCTATTAAATATATAAAAACTTTTATATCAGTTTTAAATTATGTGTGAAAAGCCAAAATCACCAATGTAACAAGAAACGGTTGTATGCAATACTTATTTAGTAGCTATGTGGTTGCATGTTTAACAAGACGTGAGGTGAGTTTTAGGTTATATTACAAGCAGATAAGGCTACTTATATTTATTATTAAATTATAAGGATATTAATATTTTACATACATAGATTCCTTGTTTTTTCACTGTCACTCTATTTAAAATAGGAGGCATACTAAACCTATCCAATTGGCGCCCAATCTCCCTAAGTAATGCTGACACTAAATTATTTATAAAATTATGGCCAAACGATCAGGGAACTGCAACTGATGTAATATCCCCATCACAATATGGATTTGTCTCAAGAAGATCCATATGAGGTAATATTCACACAGTTGCAGATGTCTGCCAGACTAAAACCTCTGGAGCGCTTGTCTTTTTAGATCATCAGAAGGCATATGACAGGTGGAATGGACTTACCTCATGGTCTGCCTTCAAAAATCCAAACTCCCATATGGGTCTATAAACTAGATGATGTTGTTCACAGAGTCAGCCACCATGGCTGTGCGCGGATCAAATTTCTAACTAACATAGTTCTTTCACAGAGGGGACTCAAACAAGGGGACCCTCTGAGTCCCCTACTATATAATTTTAGTCTTGATCCCCTAATCTGGAATACAAATGCCCTCATCAATGGAATCAATTTCTATGGCCAAGCACCAGTCAAAATGATGACTTTTTTGACAACTGTGTGGTGTGTATCTCCAACAACTAGGATGCTCACATTATCCGAGAAAGTAATACAAGAACACTCATTTATAATCAATGCATCATTTAATACTGGAAAAACTTATAATTATACTCTTGGGGAAAGAACAGACCCATTGGACGGCATCCATCTTGGATCACCAGATCAATATAGCATCAAGACTCCTCACTAGACCTAGGAAACAAAGATAATCAATTAACCCACTGGAACTTGCCTTCACTACCAAGCTGGAAGCTGGAACTGTCCTCCACTTGGGGATATAGTTAGAGGCAGGAGGTTAGCCAACACCATGATGGAAAATAAACTCCTAGATAAAGTAACAAAACGCATTACCTCCTTTCATGGACATCAAACAGGTATAAATGGATGGGTTGTGATAATTAATTTCATGATACTATAAATTATATGGTTTACAGCCCATGCAATTGCTTTTTAACCGTCCTTTTTAACCACAATATTTGCCTTGATACAGGGATGGCTTTGGTCCAACCATAATGCCCCTGTGCGCCTTAAAACTTTATTCGGCTTTAGGAGGAATGGAGGTATGGGGCTAACTAATTATGTAGAGCAAGCGACCCATATACTAGGATCCTGGATAGCTCAGGTGACTAGTCCAAACCTTCCAGAGATACATTGGACTAGAGCAGCAAGATCTAATTTTGCACGAGCGCTCTGAATAAGAAAATTCAGATCATCCAAATTCATTGATTAAGTATCTTGCATCTCACACAACCGCTGCAGGACCACATGCACTCCTGTACACTTTAAAAGAATACTTTTAGCCATGAGAAGAGCAGAGTGGAAGCTTCCCATAGGTGGCCAGACCAGTCACTGAGGTCACCCAAAGCTAACTAACAGACAAGAAGTTAGTGGACAAGTAGTTAAAGATAGCATAATATACAGAAATCCGAGTACCATTGCCAGGATTTATTAACTTGATCATAAGGACATACCATACAGCCTGGAGACCCAAAGGTTGATCTGGATTATAAACACACCACCCACTACTACAATCCAGTATATGGGCACATGTATGGATATGCATGCGGAGAATGTTTTGCATGGTATAACGTTCAAATGCTGCCCACTCTTCACGTACAATATGTGGCTGTTATGGAAGCTTATTAAACCGTCTAGAACAAAAATCAACATCAATAGCTATCTGGAAAGAGGTCATGCGCCTATTCCGTCAAGTCAGTGGACAATCATTTAGTTTGGCTAGGAACATGTTTGCTCTCAACATGGAGTCACCTATTCATCCATCTTTATGGGTGTTAATAGTAGCAATAGCACTATGGACAGTCCATACTATAGTATTTTAACATTTAAAGATCAACCCCTACCCTCCAAGAAGTCATCAATCGTTTTCACTACCATATATTGGAACATTTTCAAGCATGGTTGTTTAGAAACATGACATACGCAACAGAAGGATAATCAATTTATGGTTCCCATATGGTCCCTAAATATTGACTCATTCCCTCACTCATACTACATCCAAGGATAAGTAAGCATAAATACCCCCGTCTTCCTAAACTAGGTGGTCCTGGAGGCAACAGGAGGGGCTATGAACACTCTAGGGTGTTCTTGATTCACATTTTATTACTATTTATCCTCTTTATATCAGAAGTGTATATCCCCTGGTCAACCTTCCCCAAACAAATTAAAAGACTCCTTGTCTTTGACTTCAACACCAAATTATTGCAATAAAAAATATAAAGGATATAAGTAATGTGGAATTTTAAATGCTAGTGATAGGAGAATTTACAAAAGGGGTAAATTCTAGCTGTCCATATTGATCCTCAACTTTTATCTTATAGGGTAATATGGAAGACATATACCACTACCATGCCTTTGCTATTCAGCAACATGATAACAATTTTGAATTAATTTAAGCAAGCCTTAAGGATATAAGATTATTTCTATTAGTATTAGCGGTTGAGATTATAAACTAATTTCTAGTAATATGTTACCAGATCTGGCCATAAATAGAGTCTCATGAAACCATATATAATATGACATAAACTGATTAGCTTAAGATTTTACTTTACAAAGCCAAATCTTGAAACGCTATATCAAACTTTAAAAGATAAAAATCGAAAAGTATTAATGTTATAAATTAAATTCTACTTATATGATTCTTAGCTTGATGATACATAAAGAGAAAATTAGTATCTGAGGTAGGATATGGTATCATCATTGAAAAGATATTATATATAAAACAAAAAACTCTATAGTAACACTGACTACTCAAAATAAGTTTAAAAGATTCCATCCCTGATATCAGGGGTAGGGGTGGTGGACTAAGAAACAAAATCTAATATTTCAGGGATGGCGTCCAGATAACAATAATCCAAGTTTATGACATAACTTCAGCAATCAAGTAGATTATCATAATTGTATTAGGAGGCGCCATCTAGGAGGCATGGGACCAAAGAACCAACATTGAAGGTTGTGGGTGAGAGGCATTAAAAACATGGCAAGTGATTCCATTTTTGTTTATGACATTTTAATAGCTTCCAGGATTGCAACAATGGATTGACCATAAATTTGTAATTTCTATTTTTGCTCTAAGGGTCAATGGGATTTGAGAAATAGTCAGAATTGCAAACAGAACATGTTGGGGTAAATCGAGTATTCTCAAGTATTTGAAATGAACTTGAATCTTCATTCCATATGACGGTGGGTTTTGAGCAGCCCTTTATCCATTAGATTAGGGTATTATGTCCGCCAAATATGAAGTGATAGTTAAGGATGGATTTATAACTATAAGCCATTTGATAAATAATAGTTTTAAGCATTTTTAGGTATAGATATGGGTTTTAGGTGTAGTAAGGAATGGTGGGTATTTTCTCACATCTTATTTCAATCTTAAGAATAAGGAATGCCTAAGAAATTCAATAAATTGATTCTAACTAGTGTGACTGTTTTTTGGGTAAAAGGTTTTTAGCTTCAGCTAGTTCACACCAAGCAGTTGAAGGTATTTTGTTCTTGCTCTGCACTGATCTGTTTGTGGTTCAATACTTTTAAATTCCATCCATAATGTTTCTTAATCCGCAGTATTTCTTTAGTGTGAGGATGAATGCAATAATTCCGTTTCATTTGGGTGAAAGGTGAGAGCTATCAATTAATTATTGGGGGCTTTAGGATTATCCAGGCCCAACGCTCTTGTGAAGTTACCTCTCACATCTGTGGATCAATTTAAAGATTTTGTGTTAAAATTTGTCACCTGAACAATTAATTTTCTTAGTATTTGTGTTACTTGTTGCTGGTAATTGATGAGTCCTATGCCTCTTGAGGTATATGAAAAGAAGAATTTTCAATCCTGATAGGTGCCCATTGGCCATCCCAAAACACCAAATTTACAATGCCTTAGTGAGTTAAGAAAGAAATATGAGAATAGAATGGTTGAGTGGCTTTCCATAGTTTTTATAGTATAAGTGTAATGGCTATCATAACCTCCCCTATCAGCCCTATTGAGCGCCCATGAGGGTGACTACTTGCTTTAAGATTCTGGTTAAAAGCTTATTTTTTATAATTGTGGACGCGTATCCCCTGTTTTCCAACCATATAATAGTGTTTAATACGTTGGGTAGAGGGGTTGCTCTAGATAGAAGATTGACCTCCTGTTTATAGACCAGTAAGTGAATCACAATGCTATTTATGATAGTATTTTTCAAGTATGAGGACTTCAGTCTTGAGTCAATTGATTTTGGCATTACTCAATTAAATTGGTTTGCAGACAAAATTTTACTCTTTACTTAAATTACTTTTATGAACATTTTACAACAGATTTCTACCCAGAAATCAATTTTACTTATGGAGAAACACAAAGAAAGGTTTTTAATTGCGTTATACTATTTTCAATTAGAGTCAAAAGAAGTTCTATTGTATCCTCAAATCATTTTTTAATGCAATACATGTATTAGCTACCTAAGGTAATATCCCCCATAAATGATTAATTATCGTAGATTTTGTAAGACAAAGATCAATAGCATAAATTGTTCTTAAATTTTATCTCATTTGATAAATAAATAATATATGCAGTTTATAAAGACAAAAGCTATGGTAAAAGTACTGGTAACCAGATTGAGGCTCATCTTGGGAGACTTTTTATTTATAATTTGTCAAGAATATCCTGAAGATTAAAATAAACTAATGTTCATCCATCAAGCTAATTAATAACTATTCTGCATACTCATTTTAAGCATTCAGGAATATGGTTTAAAAATGTCTTTAAGCTTTAACACAAATATATACACATATGTTAAATATAAAACAAAAGTGTTAATTGTCTCAGTAACTCACTCTCTTCTCACAAGTTGGTAACAGACAAGCTTTGAAGCAAAAGCCTTTTAAGAGACCATAAAACCTAAATGATCCCAGACTCTAAACCCTAAACTGGTTTGCCACATCTTAATCCAGATATCTTTGCCCTGAAAAAGGGTGTACAGTATATGAACTTAATGAGACATAGCTTAATGACAGATAAACTCTGTAATGATGATGTAATAGATCAGTTGTTAAAGTAAAAATCCCCCACTGACAGTTAGCAAATCTTAATGATATTCACTACCGTCATGATGGCAAGATAACATTTATTTATAGCTTGGTAATATAAGAAATTAGATTCCAATGTGACGGCGAGGTACAGATAATTCATGCCACCGCAATAGCGAGTTACCACATTATAATTCCAATGATTTGAGATAAGAAACTCATCAAAATATCTGATCATCAATATATACCTAAAATGAAGTTGATGTCTCATTTAGAGTGTCCACAATGACTATGCTTTATATTTAAATTGCATGAAAATGGGCAAGTTTAAAACAGGCGCAATATATATTAAACCAATAGTACTACTCATGAATACCCAGGCTGATGTGGTGGTTTACTAATAAGCTTAAGTCCAAGCCCAAGGGTTTACTGCGCAGTGGTGACAATTATATTTTAAGGAAGATTCAAGGACACACTGAGGAATAGATGGTATTGGTATAAGAAGCATCAGTGGTGAATATGACAGGAGCTCATAGAAGCTTAGATGCCAATCCTGCGACTGGATTGTAATGTGAGACTCTGTCATTTAAAAAAGTTACATTTATCACGTTAAATCTTCCATAATCTCAAATCTATAGATTATCAATCCTTACATTGTTATCTGTTGCATTTATGGCCATAGAATCTCAGGCGCACATATGATAGGTCATTTAATAATGCTATTACTAGAAGAAACCAACTTTGATTTCATTACTAAATATTTCTATAAACATAAAATTGTAGATATTTATATATATATATATATATAAATTATAGGTGATGCTTAGAAAAACTCATATGCTAAGAATCACTATCCAAAAATCACATAAAAATTAATGTTCTGTTATATCAGAGAGATTAAAAACTTTAACAAGATCTTGATACACCAAATAAAGAGCCTACTAACTAAGATAAACAAGGCAACACCAACCAATAAAACTTAAAACTCTCAGATACCCACCTGAGTGTCAACTAAAGGTCTCCCACTTTCATTCAACAGGCAATAAAGCAGGAACCATATCAAAGAAGGAAGACAATTCATTAAGCGCCAGCTCAATGATTGCACCTCTGCATTATGCATACCCACTGCCCAAACTTGCGCTGTGGCCCAACAACCCAATGGTACCCTAAAACTTGATGTACGCTGCCTGCGCCGCTGCAACAAAGACAGCTTTCATGAAAGACACTCAGTCTTCCCATGACCCACCACCATTGATAATTCGGCACTTTATGACCTATATACTGATTTCCTGAGCTGATCTAAATGCCTATTATGCACGACGATAAGCCCAGCCATCTGACTCAAAATCCTTCGATGAGATAGGGTAACAGCACCCTAGCTTTGATCACAAAGCACCAGAGTGAGCCAACTTACCTCACTAATCAAGAAATAGATGGTTTGAGTCTCTGAGCTTTGTACCCTTTCCATTCTCATGCATACAATTTGAATCTCAAAATGGTTACCCAAGCTGCAATAATTCCATTCTAAGTGAGAAATTTTTTCAAAAGCGCCAAATATTATCAAATTTTGTTATTGATACCACTACTCTAAGTGAGCTGACTTTGAAACAATGATTTAGGCTGTTTATGAGCCTGCTTTTCTCTCAATTGGCTAAAGATAATATCGTGTGGAATGAAAAAGAATTCACTAGGGTTTACCCTCCAAAATAAAGAATATTAGGTTGACAATATGACATAGTCCCCATGCTAGAAAGAGTCAATTCTGCAACTATGAGCATCAGGCCTCCCCAAAGAGCAGTAATGCAGTCCAGAAAAAGGGAACCCCTTGTACATGCTAAAGCCACCTCCCCGCGCCACACCTTCCCGTGCCACTCAATAAAAAATAAAAAAGCGCTAAATTAATTATTAGTGCATGGATAAAACACTAGCGCCCACTTTTACTAAGATGGATTGAACGGATAAATGCTTTTATCATCAAAGAAAAGAAAATAATGGTACAAAACTAAGGAGCAAAAAGCTCTCCCCAATTTTCACACTCACACTATTCACTTGTAATATGAGAAGAGCTCATGTAGTATTACTCTGAAAACTAATTTTTGTACTTCACAGCAATTTCAAAAGCCTTATAAGTCAACACTACCATCCATGAAGCGGTAGAAGATCACTACATGATTGTGGGCTTCACTGATGCTTCTCAAAGAGACCATGACGCCACCACAGTATTGACATCCAAAATGCACCTTATACTTCTCCTGCAACCACTCATACCTTAAAAAATTCATGGGTCAAATTTTTAAACTTTATGACCACAGTGGACCAAGAGTCCAGGAAGTTAGAGCTCCCTTTCGGGTCAAAGGAGATTTTAATTTGTGTTGTCTATGGAATTTAGCATCCTCTCATACTATGCCCCACTCAAAGGCTAACATCATTTGTTAATATTAATACCCTACCCCACTATTTCCTGAATATTAAGGTAATCGCTGCATTACAGTCATTAGGACCTGTCCTAAGATCTTCTTTGTGGACTCAAATCAGGCGTGACCCCAATACTTGGGTCAACGCCTTGCCACCTTTACAGTGGCTGCAATGCTCACAATGAAATTCATTCCATCATCATACAAGGACCTGAAACAGGCTAAAAACGCTTAACCTTAGTTACAGTATTACTGCAACCGACTTATTGAGTCTCAGCACAAGATTTAACTCTGTCCACCATTCGCCTGTTGGAGACTGCACACCAAGACAAAATATGGAATAAATTCACATAAGGGACTCTCTTTTAATAAGGACACTTTTGTCCTCCCAGCACCTGAACCAAGACCTGATAAGCATATGTTTTATCAAAAAGAACCGCGTCTTAACCACCCCATTCCATTCCTTAAGCAAAAACAACATCCTTTCAGTGTCATAAAGCCCAACTTTGGCTTCAAATTATGCATAATAGCTATTTTAAATATCAAGCCATGGCTTGCAGAAGATGTGAGAGAATGTCAAGTCCTTCACCATACAGCTGATACTACAAGGTTATTCATGGTGTTTGAGGAGGAGCAAAGGACTTAAAGTATCAATTAAGACCCTGCAGAAATTTCTGTTGAGCACCCTTAGGAGCTTCCTTTATGTGTAGTAGAATAAGCATCCTAGGATGGCTCACTATTTTCACCACCCCTATGAGGATAAACATCAACTCAAGGCGTTCCGCTTAGAACGCTGACCAAAGTCAAGCTTAAGGATATAAAACAAGAGATCTCGCACATGCAGGATAAGCTATGGTAACCCCTGGGACACTGGGAAACAAACATCAGTCCCATGTGAGCACCTTGAGTAAGATGTTTATAAAACAAATGGGCCTCAAGACTTCAAGCGGGTTTTCTCTATACACAACTTTAGGTTGGCGCAATTTTGATATTGATGCTGTCTATGAACCCCACTTCTAACCCCTAAATAGAAGCATTTAATGAACAATAAGGGGAAACTCTTTCATTATACCCGTTCATGCTCACTATTCTAAAATAAAAGGTCATGACCCAATGTTAATACATGTCTATTTAGTCAACTTACCTTGCCAAGCTCACAACTCAGAACTTCTTATTCTATGTCACCAGTATCTCTTCCAAAGGCAGGTATCAAGCAAATTTTGGCTTCTGATTTACCTAGTCCATCTTAAATCCCATGTAACATGTTCCTCATGGAAGATTATAACACTATTATCAGTCATGTATGTGCCATCTGTCCCTGCAGAAAGGGTTGACCTAACACAGACAACTCTAGGACTTCCTTAATTTTATTAGATTTGTGGATGCGATGCTTCTCTTTACGTCTGAGCTTGGTTGCATGACCACAGTAATGTAGGATATTCCACTTTTAGAGCAACATCAAAGATAGATATGGTCCTAATTGCCCTTTGCTCATTGGTTGGGACTCATCCCCCATTTCTCAAAACAAATAATTAAGCATACACAGGGTCTTCACCATTCTCATGATCAACACTCTTAAAATTTTATAGAATTTTTTGACAATAACGCTCCAGCACCTCTGAACAATTTATCTGCAAAGAAAAAAGATGTCAATGACCACATTGAGATTTTCTCGCCTCCCCATAACCACCCCACCTGCTTATATCCTCAAGGATTTTTTTTAGTGGCAAGGTGGTACTCACACAAAATGCCTACATTTGCGCTTAGGCACAAATGACTGTGGCTTGTGTCAAAGTCAAACAGGTAAAATAAGGGTTAGCACCTAAAATGAAAATGCAAGCCAGATTTTGTCCATACTGATTGATATTGGTAAGCCATTAAGGATGCTCTTTGCTTGGATCTTACTTACTAAGAAGAATGGGTAACAAATTTCACTTCAACCCACTACTATGCACATCGGTAATGGCCCACCTTTTGACATAAAAAAATCCTGTTCTAACGCTCAGGAGATCTCCATTAAGATCAGCGGCATCAAAACAGATAATAGGAAACCATGCAAGTTTTTCCTCACCTCTACTATACCCTGTTCTGAGCCATTCCAGTGGATGCTACAGATGTTTAAGACTTCTTTTTGGTGTCAAAAGACACAGCTAATGACCCACAGGCGATGAAGCTCTACTGATGTCGGTTACCACATAGAAAGTAATGAAGGTTCTGCTATGATACCCACATCTAAAAGCCTGAGGATCTGTCAGCATAACCTTTTAAGCTTACCTTCTAGACCCTGTGACTGTAATAAATACCCTCTAGGACCTCTTTATGACCATCATAACCAAAGGTGAGATACTGTCTGACTCAAGAGAATCTTTCATGACTCAAGAGGATCTGTCATGACTTTTAGTAATAAACCAGACCGTGAGAACTAGGCCAACTGGCGCCTCATTGCACTGATAATCACAGACCAAAAGCTCTACACTTTGCTCCTGGATAGCTGGATCATTAAATGGGGGTCACCTTTCCTAGACCTCTCTCAACACAGGTTTATAATATGAAGGTCGCTGTATGATAACTACAATGCCCTTCACGCGACTTTTACCAATAACTCACATAAGAAAAATGCTTTATTTTCACCTTTAAATGTAATTATGTTGGATTTGAGTTAGCTAAATTTAGATAATTTCTTGAAGTATAACACAGTGAACAGAGAATTTAGGATTAAACTGAGAAGTCTCACTTGTGAAAAGAATGAAGTTAGTTGGAAGTCACTAGCGGTTATTCCTAGTAGATCTGTATATTAATTAGTTCAGATGACAAAGGACTTATATTAATTGCCAGTAGTTTATCGTTGACAACTAGAATGGGGCTTACAAAGATAAGATGTATATTTTAAAAGTAAAAATAATAAAATTGCAAGATAAAAGAATGTTTATAAGATTAGAGCGAAGTGATAGCTGTAGAAGTTATTTTTAGCCCTTCATTTTTCAGGATAGTTTGCTCTAATTGAAGCAATCTTCATCACCTGAGATTGGTCAGGTGAGGGTTTGTCTGGTACAAGTTATTTTGATATTAATACCTATATTGGATTGATGGATGTTTATCAGTCGCCATGTCTGATACCAACTGAGTTTTAAGAGAATTAGATTAGGTCCAAATAAGGGATAATTATAATTGGGTGAATGCAAAAAAGTCAAATCCCTACAACACTCCTCTCAAGGTACTAATGGGGAGGAGTATATTTACTAAGTAGCTGATTATCTACAAAAACAACACAGTATTAAAACTAGTTGAGGTAATAGAATAACCAGAACCTCTGGATATATTCAAATATGGACTTGACATTAGTGACTGACTTATGATTCCTACCACTAGGTCAGTGGTAATAAAACAAAGCTAAGAATTTCATAGTGTTTGGGTAGTTTAGGTCTTCCATTATTGTTCTGATGGACTTCTCTATAGATGATGTTTTTAATCAATCATCAGCCTTAGCTTGAAGCCATATGATCTCATCTGTTAGTCATTTTAAAGTGAGTTCTACACTATCAGGATAGCATATTTAATAATCAATGGGGCCAAAGGTAATTGAGACTTATCACATTACAACGCTTTGAAGGATTACATCTTAGTCATTCTATGGTAACTGAATCATTTTGCTAGTGATGAACTAGGAATATAGCTGATTCAGTCTATAATATCAGAAGTTGCTAATATTTGTAGATATACACTAAGTTTCCATTTGCTCTCTTTATTGTACCATCTGTGGAATAAAGTCATAGTGTGGTAAATAGTTGTTTTACTCCTATAATTGAATTGAAAAATTTTACAATAAATTTAAAGTCTAGTCTCATTATTTTATTAATAGTACTATTAAGCCATGTCAAGAGAAGCTTTATTATAAGAGTATTGTGTGAGCTTTGGCATTAAGTTCAGGTAAAGATGTGGTTTTTAACACTTAGTTATGTAGATGATAGCAAGAAAAATATAAAAAACTATATACTTCCACAGGGTGGGTCTAAATACAAACATACTATCTTTGTTAGAAGCCATTCCAGGTGTTGAATGTTTAATTGAAATTGTGAATTAGATTAATCTTAAATAAACAATAAGTTTTCTCAAGTACATCCTGGACAGTTTTGGCAGGTTAACCAATAACTTTTATTTTTTAACCATTTAAGCGTTTTTGACAGATCCAAGACCAAGATTTTGGTGAGCTTCTATAACTGTCTTAGTATATTTATATATGGTCAAATATAGTAAAAGTAAGACAAAACTACCTTTTTTACTAAGATTCCAATTTTTTGTGACAAAAGACATTTTCTTTATCCAAGTTTGATTCAAAAGTGTTTATTGTGACTTAAGATCATATCGGGGATTAGTTAATTTTATCAATACACTTTGGGTTTAGTTACATGTAAAATAAGCAGCTGAGAAAGCCATCTGATTTTTGAGTTATGGGGACAATAATGTGAACTATGGTATGTACTCAAGTAATAATAATTCCCAAAGGGATATTCACCATTAGGATCTTTCATCTGACAGAGCAAATGGAGATAAGAGTAACCAGTGACTATAGTGATCTTATTATTATATAATTTAGAGTGGAATTGTTTAATAAAAGTAATACTTCAAATATTCCTATTCAGATACTGTATATTCCATTCATCTTTAGATTCAGTGTTTTAGGTGAGATATACAACTGTATAATATACTTAAATAGCTTCTATATAGAATAAGAAAGCCCCAGTAACAGTATCACTCACATCTATAAAGAGGACAAAATGTTGTTCTTAGGTGGGATGTAATAGAACTCGTGTAATTGAAAGGGCAATCCTTAAGTACTCAAAGGCATATTTTTGCTTAGGACACAAAGAAAAATGGAAAGATTTATTAGATGATCTACCATTAGCTCATCTAAATAAACAAATGGGTATAGAATATCAGTAATTTCCAGCCATTCTAAGATACTTGGGTATCATACTAAATCTGGATGTACATTATTTTGATTGCTGTCACTTTATCAGGATAGTAAGGATACTTGCCTAGTCACTTTATGCCTAGAAACTCTATTTAACGCTGGAAGAAAGCACATCTAGATGTCTTTATTTTTTTAAAAACTTCTTTCAACTGGTGGAAGACCTGATGTAGATGATCAAAGTTGCCATAAAAAAATATAGAAAAACAGTAACATCACTAAGGTATTCAAATTCACAGGTTAGATTAAGGTCTTAAAAATGTTGGTCCGCGGCCCATAGAAATGTGGCAGGAGCATTACATGGCCTCTTTGGCATTTGAGTGGCTCAAAAAATCTTACCTAAGACAAGAGCACACTTGACACAATCTTCAGTGAAAAAGTTAATTTTTCAGTAACCACTGCTAGGTTCATAGAGGAAAATATTTGGGCACCAGCTTAGGACCTTAAAGTTTATCTTTTTATATTAATGGGTAACTTTATTTAAAACTGATAAATTTCAGTCATTGGTAATACATAAATAACTAATGAATCACATATCTTTAATCTGAGGTAAGGAGTAGACCATAGAACTTGCAAATTTTAAGTAATCCAACTTCAAGTAGTTGCTTTAGTTTAAGGGTCATATGGGGTACTTTCATTATAGTTTCTGGCAGGGTAAGTTTTAAGGTTAAAATCCTAGTGATAACATGATGGTGGACATCTTCATGTGCCCCTAATCATGATGACCTGATGAAAAGATTTTACAAGATTATTAAAGAATTTTCAGCTGCTTTTTTGCTCAGTGGAAAAAAGTAGATCCAGATTGTACTGGTACTGATGCTTATGTAGGAGAGTTTTCTTAAATAAAGCCATCTAGCTTTACAATAATCTTGACTTCAGTTAGATGAACAACGGCAAAAATAAACATAGGCAATAGGTTGGGCTTATCTTTTTTCTATTACCAACATATGACAGTGATTAAGTACTTGAGAGTGCTTAAGATGAACAACTTAAGTATTTTAAGATAAAATCTTCTAAGGAGGCTCAAAGGTTTCAGAAATTCTCAGATGGCTAAACTCTTTCTGTCAGATGATGGCTAAATGCTATTTTGTCCTAAAGAATTGGACTTTAACATAAATAGAAATAAATGGTAAAAAGTAATTTGACAATGAAAAGTTTAGTACTATCTAAAGTATCAGAGGAAATTATGCTTATGATGAGGGATAGGTGCACACCATGTGTGAGGATGGAATAATTCTAGAGCTACAGGGGATGATGGCACTGTTCTGGTCTAAAGTTGGAAAAATCATGTGATTATCCTTGGCTGGAATGAGATCAATAATGGTAACACAGTTGTATGGTTTACATTATCTCCTTTGCGAAGCCTAATGATAGTAAGGCATAATGGATTGTGTAGGGCTAACATCTGGTGCAATTGAGTGAGTTAAACAATGAAAAGAACCCTTTCCTTAATGTCAATATGATACCAAGGTGTTGGGGAGTTCAACTTATATCATCAGATTGTGGAGCACTAAAAGAAATTTTTACAAAAATCCATTAATTGCAAATTTGACGCTATTATCAAAAATTTCTCCATGTATTTCTTTTTTTTAGTACTAGATGGTCCTCCATGTATTTCAATCAAGCATTAATAACAATTTTGCTGTAGGACTAATGAGTTATAACTCAATATTTTATAAATAATCAATGTACAAGTTAAGCTTTACTAAAAAGATAAGGTGAAAATCAAAAATAAAGCCTTTACTCATATTAAGAAAAACAGGACTAAACTACCAAAAACATTGATTGGAATGGCAATAGTTTTTCAGGGTTTTAGCCTTAATATAGTCCCAATATATCAGAGTTAGAACAGATAAGATAACTAAGACATTTGGTATAGATGTCTGCCCAGCGAGAAAGAGGTTTGTCTCATCTGTAATTTTTGAATACACTCAATGGTATAGTGAATCTCTTCATTGAAATTGTTTCTGATCACCTTATCAAGCTTTTTCTTTAAAAAGTTATATCCCAAGGGTAAAATATTATACACACTCAGGAGTGTCAAGCATCATCTCCATATCAGGGCCAATAACAAAGCATGATGACACAATATAGTTTGGAAAGGCTTGTTCAGGTTCTTTACTCCAAAATTAAGTTTTGCTTAAAATTGATATCAAATTCAGTGTAAAAGGCTTTTTTGGGGTGACGTAACATTAGCAGATTCATTTAGCACCACTAACTCAAAAGCAAGTTAGCCTTCTTAGAATCTAGATGTTTGAGGTAGAAGAATGACTCAACATTTAATCTGTGTTCATGTTAAGTGCTGGGAACTTAATTATATTTATTTTGAATTAATCTGTGTTTATAATATATAAATTCACCATATTGACTATAAAAGTAAACTTTATCCAGGAGGTACCAAATCAAAAACATTATACTAACTGTAAAAGTAAAAGTAGAGAATACTTTGGATGTTTAAATCAACCAACAAGTTATTAAAGGCTAAAAATTATGGTTATAACTTTGATTTAGTTCAAAAATGCTTTGGCTGGTATACACTTAATTTTTATGCCAGGAACCATTTGTTGTATGTGGTTTTCTGCATTGACAGGTAGATTTAAGCTTAGATCAAGAGGCTTTAATTTGCAGATCTAAAAAACTTTTGAAGAAGCAAAGGGTAGGTAATTTTGACTATCTGGCGATGTAAAACCACTTAATTATTAATATAAAACAATTAAAAGATAAAATGTCTAAAATTAAATTAATAATTGTCTTGAAAAAATTTTGGTAAGGTAAATTAGCTCTTCTGCACATTTTGTTATGATGCAGCATA
Organism: Massospora cicadina; assembly: GCA_022478985.1. Taxonomy (NCBI): domain Eukaryota; kingdom Fungi; phylum Entomophthoromycota; class Entomophthoromycetes; order Entomophthorales; family Entomophthoraceae; genus Massospora; species Massospora cicadina. The sequence goes on from JAKSZP010018539.1 coordinate 149,513, forward strand.
ATTTTAGAGAGCCTATTCATTCACAATCTGGCTCTTCTATAAGATTATGCTCTTCTGCACACTTCAATTAAGAGCGGCATAACCTTGTATAGACCACGCGTTCCTCTTCAACCTCTTCCATACAAAATAATTCTTCCATGCACATTAACCAATGCAGCATACCTTGGCAAGACCACGCGCTCATCTTCTGGTTCTTTCACAGAATTTATCACATCCATGAAATTTGGCATATGCAGCATGACTTTAGAAAGCCTATGTGCATATTTATCAGTATTTCTGCAGAATTAACTCTTCTGAATAATTATAGCGCTTTAGGTAAGTGATTCTTTAGCTTTATCATAAGGAGTATTTTAGTTAGAAGAGCTCTCATCTCAGTTTGTCCAATTTGTCATTGGAACAGTGGTTATTTTAATAGTATCTTGCGGAGAATCCAATTGAGTTGTTCTTACATTTCTCCTTATTTTTAGGATATTTTCTATATGTCAGTATTTGCTATGTCAAAAAACCTTTCTTTCCCGATGTAATCACTAATTACAGATAATTTAGATCTAAGATTAGTAAGTTTGATAATCCACATGGGGAGAAGAGTGTGCACCCAACGCCTGGTAAAGGTTTTCAATCATGATGAGAGTACAGGATTGGTTTTCACACCATCAAAAGTTAAAAAACACCTCAGTTACACTGGTGGCCAAGACAAAATAAAAAACATGGTGAGTATTTTGCCAGAAAATTTAGCATGGCAAGTAAAGTGCAACCAGTATATCAAAACTTCTCACCCTCAGCCCCTGTCATCAGTGAAGAATTGGATTTAAGTTTACTTGGATATGTTCCAACAGCACTGTGGGCTACTTTCTGTGGTAATGTGCACATACATTTCTCAGCTGTCGTGTATGTTGTACCACATTCAATGACCCAGGGTTGGTTGAACCTTAAGTTTGAAGCCGCACAAGCAGTGGATGCCGCTGCAAAGGTGCGCATGGTGGTTGATCTCCCAGATGGTCAACAGGTGGTCAAAATGAAGTACGCGCTTTGGACCAAATCAAACCAGATTTTTGTAACTTTTTGATTTCTTCCCCACAACGGTGAAACATACATTCCTAGAGCACCATCCAATGGAAGGGCTTAGAAGTTATGAGGACTGCACTCTTTTGAAATGCAGAAATTCATGCTTATGCCAGAGCTTACCATGGGCAATGCAATTGCGATGATCACTCCATCCATGGTAATTGCAGAAGACTTAACTCAGATTCCACACAACACTGTTATAAATGTTGACGGGCAGGACATCCACCCATTCTACATTACAGTGGATAGCGCGCGCCCTATCTGCACCTATTGTCGTGCTTTTGGCCATAAAGCACACACCTGTATTTCCAGAGAAGGCACCATTTAACATGAAGTTCTCCCAAAGGCAACAGGAAGTTCCAACTCCAATTATGCTTCTGCCATTGACACTGGTGCCGCCTTTCCGTGGGGTGCACAGGGGTGCTATATTCAGGTTAAACCTGTGTCCCCACAAAAACGCAAGAAGCCCAAAAAAGCCCATAAGGCAGTGGCCAAAGTGGCAGCTACGACATCTGTAATTCCGCCTGCCTAGAACCAGGCTGGCCTTGCATCATTTTCAGCTGGGGCGGCACAAAAGTTTTTTCACCAATCAAATTGGGCCCACCAACCTATAGACCAGCTAATTGATCTGGTTCACCCGTGCAAGTTCACTGCGTACCAATCAAAACCAACTCTCTCAATCCACCCTTCCCTAAGTTTTTGTCATACACTTATGGTGAACCACAGGAGCACCTCAATGTGAAATGTCAGTTGAAGAAAAACTACAAGTTCAATAATCATCCAAAAGTAAAGGAAACCACCCTTAAGAACAGCTACTTGATGGCACAAAGCACACGTGCTGCTACCAAGGAGTGTGCTAAATAAGCTGTGCAGGAAGGGAAAAGGGGCCTTTCCCATTGCACTAAGGTGCGATGGGGGTCTCCTTCACCATAGGAACGTTGAACATTGCTGGACTTAAGGCCTCACCATCGTAGGATAGAAAACTGAGTTTCTCAGACAACCTACCTATGGGCATCCTGTAAATCTAGAAAACCCACTGTCCACACGGTGCCAAGGAACATGGGCAACCATGCTCCTTTCCTTCCTTTCTTTTTGGTCACCGCACTGTGGGATGCTTAGATGAGTGACCTGAATTTCTTAAATTTTTATCAAAACATTTGTATCTTGAGGGTCATGTGCTGGTCATATCCTTTTCATGGGACGATGAATTACACACAAAAGTTAATATTTAAGCCCTGACCTGTGCATGGGCCCACTAGGTATCTCTCATGGCCATGGTTTCTCTTCCCCTCCCACCAATTTTTTGCAGTTGGTGACCTGAACTGCTAGGCCAACACATCCACCAACCGGTGCCTTCTGTGCCAGCCACACCATAGGGGCACGTTGAACTTTACATTATGAAAGCCACCTTGGGCCTTTTTGATACCCATCCCAAGCACATGCCGTTACTACCCAACATGTCACGTCCCCATGTGCACAACGAGAAACTGATTCTATGTCCTGCATAATCTTCATTCTTGCCCCACTGATTTTTGCCCAGGATCTCACATTTCACTACAAATTTAAATAGATTTCTCTGACCATAAAAAAGTCTAAGTGTCATTTACTCTGTTGTGCCCAGCGCCACAGGCACCTAAGTGGAGTAAACTTCTCTCTGCCGACCTGACATCTCCCAATTTTCAAGTTGGATGGACACCATTACTTTGCCACGGTATTTTGCATCTCCTTTCTGTGCTGATCACCTGTTATTCTGGCAATCTTTAAGGCAGCCACAATCTCCTAAGCATGCCACCTATCGTTGAGGTGCTCTCAGGCTGCATCAGAAGTCATTAAACGCGCCCTGGTGAAAGTGGACCACTTGGAAAATAATGTCACAGGGCAGGGTACAGCCTTACTTGTGGCCATAAATGGGCTGGAGTATCTGCCCATCTTAACGCGCTGATAAGACAACACATACATCGCGTTTGTGTTCAGTATAAGGCAAAGAATATCTCCACGGGTAAAAAGTGATACATCTACTTTTTCTGCCAATTTTTGCCCCATGACAAAACTTAAACTCGTACACAGGTGAGGCGCCTGGACAATTCCATTGTGGAAATGCCAGCTGAAGTGTCCATTGAAGTTCAAAAAACTTACTCTGAGTTGTACAGGGCTGACCCAGCCAATTCTACTAAAATCAACGATTTTCTCACTGGAGTACACATCTGCACCATTTCCCAATATCTGGAGCTCATGGATTTAATAACCTGAGATGAACTCTGGTATGCATTCGTGGTGCACCACACAGGAAGAGCCCAGGTCTAGATGGGATTCCCTATGAGTCTCTACAAATATATATATACATATTTATTTATCTTCCCTATGCTAGCCTCAGTGAACAAATGTCTCTTAGAGACACGCCTCCTTCCTGGGGGCCAAGAGACCTAAATGGTAATTTCGTTTAATAGGGAGATAAGGTAGGTTTGTCAAACTGGCTCCATATTTCCCTCATTAATCTGAAGCTAAATTATTAACTAAAATAATTGCTAACCGCCTAAAAAATTGCCTCTGAGGTAATTTCCCTGAGCAATTTGGCTTTATCCCAAGAGGTCAATCTGGGACAATATTCACACCATGGCCAATGTCTAACAATCTCCAGCTTTTGGGCGCTTTTGTTCTTAGACTAATAAAAAGCTTATGATAGGGTCAACTGGGACTACCTTATGGCCTGCCTTCACTGGTTCCACCTCCCACCATGGTTCATCAGTTGGGCAATGTTGCTCACCAAATTGGCCATGATGGCAGTGCAGGGTCCAGTTTTCTTCACTGATTAAGTTCGCCCTCAAAGGAGTCTCCGTAAAGGGGATCCTTTGAGCCCACTTTATACAACTTCATCCTTGACCTGCTTCTCTGCAGTGATAATGCACGCCTTTCTGATGTTTGTGTGAATTTCCATGCACCGGTTAGGATACTTGCATCCACTGACAATTCTGCAGTTGGGGTTTCTAGCAACCATGAAGGATGAGCATTGGAGCCCACCTCTGGGGTTACTCCAGGGTCAGTAACGCTGCCCTTAACACATTTAAAACAGAAATCATTCTCCCTGGTAGATACCCCCCGCTGGCTTTTGGCATCCCTCAATCAGAGTGATCCAGCTGCTTGGTCTCTTCGCAGCTTACCCAGACAGTCACCCCAATTGACCCCTCTAATGCTCCCTTTTGTGACCAGACCCACTTCTGGTCTGGTGCGCCACCTGGAAGTATAGTTGGAGGGGGGGGTGTTTAAGCCACTTTGGTAATGTAGTACCACATACCAGACAAGTTTACAAAGTGCATTGCATCTATACAGACTCACTAGACCAGCCTGGCAGGTAGGGTAGTGCTTGCCAACGTTATGCTCCTGTCAAAAGTTTGGTTTTCGCTCATTCCATTGCCTTTCCCCCTATTTCTTTGCTTCTCTGTATGCCCTGTTACAATGTGCTTTGTCTCAGTCGCCCTCCCCCTGTGCAACTGGAGGTCCTCTTTGGCCCACGCCAAAGTGGTGGTATGGGTTTGTTAAATAACGTGGACCATGCCTTTAATATCCTTGTCACATGTGTCGAGATTTCAATATGACTGGGCAATAAGCTAGTATTCCAGTGAATCATAAATTAGAGGCGAAGAGAGCTCCAATGGCGAGTAATAGGATAGAGCAATGTGAGGTGAATCAATCGAATCAATTAGGATTTGGTAATAAAGGAAATTCCATTGAATCCTCGATGATTGAACAAATTCTACATTGATAGCAAATCGAGATTGTCTATGTAAAATGTGTCAAATCCATTGAGGAATACTGAGGGTTAAGGGTTGAGCGAGAGAGAGAAGTAGGAGAGGTTTTTTAGATGAAGGAAATAGGAGGAAGAAGAAAAAAGTGAATAGGAGTGAATAGATAGTGTAAGCATAGAGAGTCTGCGGGTAGATCGTATAAAATAAAAGTAAAAAACTGAAGCGTTTGCCTTATATTTTATATAAAAAAGTTTATTATGTTTATCTGAGGGACCAGCAATCTCCATATCGTTTGGCCGTTGCTCAGTGGGCTAAAACCTGTGCAACTCGTTCAGCGAAAATAAGTCATCTCCACCAAAAGTTAACAGTGGTGCTCACTAAAGGGGCCCATTGATCAACTATTAACATCTTTATCATTGCACCTATGGCGCAACCAGCTTGCTTTGATGGGGTACTACCCCCAGGTATCAATTTATCTCAATATGGGGAGCTGAAGCTTGCTTTGGATACCTTACTTCAGGCGCAAACAGTTCTTTTTCAAGAAAACAAGAATATCACTGAGCAGCTCAACCATGCCTTCCTCCAACTGCTCCTGGTAGGTGACCACACCAACCAACTTGCCAAACTCTTGGGCAGCACGACGGAGCGGCTAGACTGTGCAGAGTACAAATTAAATAATTTTGTTGAGGAGGGGGTGAATCTGCAGTGACAGGCTGCCCCCATTTAACCGAGATTGTAACATACATGGGTTTTTCAAGCGGTTTGAGTTCACCATAGAGGGGGCTTCCAATCGGCGGAAAGCTAAACTGTTGTTATCTGCGTTGGATGTTTCAAGTGCTAATCAAGTTACATGTTATCTTAAAAATAGTACTGCAGCTTGCCAAGAGGTGAAGGAGACTGTAATTCGCCTATTTGGGGGCAAAGCAAAAATGGCTCAGCGCAAGGCAGACTTTTTAACAATATCATTTCAAAAAGATGAGTATTTAATACAGTTTGTGGAACAGTTCACTAGTGAGGCTCATGTGTTGTTGGGTGTGAATGTCTTATCTAAAGAGGAAGTGATCATAGCAATGATGGCAGCTATCAAGCCCTATCGCGAATTGCATAATGCTATGGTGTACACTCTTCAGGAGGATGCAGAGTTACTTAAAATCATCCATCATATACACCATCTATACATCACCTTCAGTGCTCCCAACGTGGAGCGAAAGGATCCTGCATCTGCCTCTCAAAATTCCGCTAAATTAAGGATCCCAACAACATGGGGTCAATCCGTGGGTTTCTCCTTGGTCACTTTACTCATGGGTGGGTTCTTTCCATCCCTATTATTATCAACCTGCTCATCCTTGGGCCCATAATAACCCATGGTTTAGTAGTAGACCTAGACCTTCAGAGGTGATTCAGAGATGAGTGCCAGTTCTAAACGCTTGTTTCTCGTGTGGCCAGATAGGCCATTATGCGGTTAGTTGTCAGGCCAAACCAAAGGTCCACGCAGTATCTGTTGTCTAAAATGAACAGGGAAAAGGGCTAGCGGAGTAGAGACGGGACGCTCTTCTTCCACTGATTCAAATGTAATTGTCCCTGATGTTTATCATGAGTCACTTTGTGTCAAGCCTGAGGCACACTCTGAGGATTTACTATATCAACAGATCCCTTATCATCTCTTGGCCTCCAGCTGGGTAAGAGAACCCAATGACGCATACATGGGGCTCAACCAAGATGTGCATAAGCCGTACGCCTGGCAAATCCTTGAGCAGAATGGTACAGTCAATGGTGAACCCTCCGCATATGTCGCCGCTTTGAAGGGGGTGGAGGTGGCGATTCCTGTAGTAAAGATTGCCCAAGAGTATCCTCATGTTGGGGCCAGTATGCTCACTTTTCTGGATAATCAAACGCCTTTGGATGTTTATGTAATGAACACCAAGGGTTATTTTTATTCGGAATGCTTATATTGTGACATATTCATACAGAATACCAAAATTTGGGTGATCATTGATACAGGCGCTCCTGTCAATATAATATCCACCAAGCTTGTGGCTAAGCTTCCACTGAAGCCAGATGTGGACCACTGAGTAGTGTATGGGATTGCAGGGGAACAGAGTACTGTGTCAGAAGGTGCATATAGCTCATTGCCTTTGAGGTTTGGGTCAGCCAGCACATCCGCTCCAGTGGTGGTATTGACTAATGACCACTATGTCATGTTGATCAGTGCTGCATTTATGCGGCACTTTGGGGATGTGGTTAATATGGCGGACGAAACCATCAGTATCCTGGGACAACGGATCCCCATCTATTTTACTTCCAGTGGAGTTCCAGATGACCCCATCCTCTCTGGTCAAATTAATCTTGCCTATAGTGATGGTGTGATTCCTGTGAAATATCAGCGGATGAAATGGAAGACTTGAATGCTTCCAAACCAGATTTACGAGTACAAAGGGATTCTGCTGCAGGCCGCACATGCTTTGACTATCCCTTCAGGGCACCAGGTCATAATTGGGACATAACTCAAAATTGATATACCATGAGGTCTGTACGGAGAGGTTGTGGGGCCTTATCAACAATTGTGGCTTAACCTCATGTGGCTCCTGGGTTAATGTTACCAGGGCAGGGGGAAGTGAAGGTGTTGGTAGCGAATCTGCAGAAGGAGGTGATGAAGGTTCAGCGGCACCAAGTGGTGGCTTACCTGCACCTGATCCCTATTGATGAGGTCCACCAGGTACACGACTTTGGTTCTTAGGAAGATCTTGGCTTGCCTTGACATACCCCCTTCAGCGTAATGACGGTGGTTCCATGGGAGGCTCTAACTGGTCTATTGGAGGGTTAGAAGGACAGGGTGATGGATCTGTTCGCGAAGTATCACAGAATTTTTGCAACTGATGATCACAACTTGGGTTGCACTTGTGGGGTTGTGCATCAGGTGGACATGGTAGACCACCTCCTATCAGCTCACGACCTATCCGACGCTCAAAGATGGCAGAAGAAGTTGTATCTTCAGAAATAGATACATTGGTGGAACAGGGAATGTTGGAGCCGTCAAAGAGTCCTTGGGCATCTCCGGTGCTAATTATCAAAAAGAAAGATGGTTCCAATCGAGTAGTAATTGATTATTGGAAGCTTAACAGCATTACAAAAAAAGATTCATACTCGCTATCATGAATTGACAATGCTTTAGATCAGTTAGGTGGGGCCAAGTATTTTTCTGCTATGGACTTGATATTAGGGTACTGGCAGATTGAGTTGCCAGCGGCGGAACAAAAAAATTGCGCAATCATCACCTTAAAAGGACTGTTCCAGCCTACACGTATGCCACAGGGTTTGTGCAATGTCCCTGCTACATTCCAGCGGGCCATGGACACTATTTTGGGTGACCAAAAGCTGTCTTTCGTTCTTGTCTACCAAGGTAATATCAGCGTGTTTTCGCGGATGTTCATGGAGCACCTTGGACACCTGGAGCAAGTGTTCCGCCGCCTGGCTGATGCTAATATCAAAATTAAGCCCTGAAAGTGCCACTTTTTTAAGGAACAGTTGGAATACCTTGGCTTTGTGGTAGACTCCAAAGGGTTTAGTCCTCAGCTGGACAAGGTGGAAGCCATCTGTAAGATGACTCAGCTAAGAAATAAGCAGGATATCCAGGTGTTCTTGAGGGATGGTTGGTTACTACCAGCGGTTCATTCCCAACTTCAGCTGTATCAGGGCTTCACTCTTTGAGCTACTTAAGAAAAACGCTGCCTTTCACTGGACGGATCAATGTCAAACTGCTTTTGATGTATTATGAACTGCGTTGGCTAGCGCGCCTGTTTTACAATACCCCAATTTTGAAAAAGAGTTTATTGTGCAAATGGATGCTTCACTTTCTGCTGTATGGGCTGTGTTATCCCAAAAAGATGATGATGGTGTGGAGCACCCCATTGCATATTGCAGCAGCAACTTAACTGGCCCTGAACGGAATTACACTGTGACCAAGCGGGAGTGTTTAGCAGTAATCTATGCATATAAACAATTCTGGGTCTATCTCCAAAGGGTGAAATTTAAAGCGGTAATGGATCATGCCTCCTTACGCTGGCTACAGAAATTGTGGGAACTGAAGGGCGGCTCGCGCAATGGGCTTTGAAGCTCCAAGTGTACGATTTTGAGATCATGCATCAACCTGGGGCGAAGCATCAGAATGCGGACTGTCTTTCCCAATTACCCACGTTCACCACTACAGCAGATGTGGCCAGCATAATGTACAAAAAGATGATTGTGGACATATATCAAGATGAGCCGCTGCCAGTGATCAAAGTGTTAGATGGGCTTAGGCAGGATACCTTTTTGCACAATGAGGAATTATATAAGTGGATGGGGGAATCAATGCTGAGTTTCCCAAAACCCTCTGCCTGGCCTGCAATTATTATGGATGCCCATAAAGCGGTAGGTCATGGAGGGTTGAAAAAGATGCTGGAGTTCTTGCAACACCGCTACTATTGGGAGAGTATGCACTACTATGTGCTTGAGGTGGTTGGTTGTTGCCATCAGTGCCAAGTGGAGAAACTATTCCACCGGAAGATCACCTACCAGCTAGTCAAGCCTCGGTTTGCATGGCATACAGTTTTGTTGGACGTGGTGGGGCCGCTTCCAACTGGAGCGAACCACTTCAAATATATAATAGTAGCCATCGACCATTTGACCAGATGGGAGGAAGCAAGGGCTATCAAGGATTTGGGGGCTGTCACTACCATCAAGTTCATCCTAGAGTGCGTCATACAGCGCCATGATTGCCCGCAATTTATCCTAACAGACAACGGAACCAATTTCACATTGCATATATTGGCCAAGTTGAACGAGCTCATGGCAATCCGTGGGGTCTTAACTACCCCCTACCACCCTGAATCTAATGGTATGGTGGAACGGGTCAATGGGACCTTGGTAAATATTCTACGCAAGCTTGTAAATGAGAGGCCATCAGACTGGAGTACCCTTTTATCCACCGCTGTCTTTGCATACAATATCAGCTACCACTCAGCAACCGTTAAGAGTCCATTCCAATTGCTCTATAGACGACATCAAGCGCTACCTGCATTGCTTTACTCCTGTGTAGAGGATACCTACGGAGTCAAGCCCCACTGCTATTTGTCTACCTTAACGAATATGCTGATTAAGCTCCAAACTGAGGCATATTCCACTAGTCTTGCCAAGAAGATTTGGGATCATGCAGCTGATCAATGTAGACGCAGCAGTCTTCCGCAGTTCGAGGTAGGGGAATTGGTCCTTTTTCATGACCAACATGGGTTCAGAAGAAGGAACAAGCTTTTCAGCATATGGAGCAGACCATTCGAGATCATTGAGAAGACCGGGGCTGATGCCTAAACCATTAAGGAACCCGCAGGTGGTCAGATAATCAACTGAGTACATGCAAAATTCCTTTGGCCCTACAAGCAATAGGCGCTTATCATCTAGTCAAGGGGGGTAATGTTGAGATTTCAATATGACTGAGAGATAAGCTAGTGTTCCGGTGAATCATATATTAGAGGTGAAGTGAGCTCTGATGGCGAGTAATAGGCTAGAGCAATGTGAGGTGAATCAATTTAATCAATTAGGATTTGGTAATTAAGGAAATTCCATTGAAGCCTCGATGATTGAACAAATTCTACATTGATAGCAAATCGAGATTGTCTATGTAAATTGTGTCAAATCCATTGAGGAATACTGAGGGTTAAGGGTTGAGCGAGAGAGAGAAGAAGGGGAGGTTTTTTAGATGAAGGAAATAGGAGGAAGAAGAAAAAAGTAATTAGGAGTGAATAGATAATGTAAGCAGAGAGAGTCTGCGGGTAGATCGTATAAAATAAAAGTAAAAAACTGAAGCGTTTGCCTTATATTTTATATATAAGTTTATTACATTTATTTGAGGGACCAGCGATCTCAATATCATTTGGCCGTTGCTTAGTGGTCTTAAACCTGTGCAACTCATTCAGCAGAATAAGTCATATCCGTCAAAAGTTACCAACATGGATTGTTCAGTGACCAATCTTACACTCCTGGCCCATCACTAGTTGCAAGTGGTACAACTTAACTTTGCCCACACCCTCAGCCTCCGCACCCCACCCACCCTAACTCTATTCTTATCTATATGGCCTCTCACCCCTCTGCCACGGGCCCACACAGGACCCCTGCCCACTTTAAATGGATCCTCTATATCATGTGAAGCGCATAATGGAGGATCAGCATCAGTAGCCACACTTCTCAGAGGGGTCGCTCTTCTCCCCATTTCAAACAAGAAGTCCGTGGGCAAGTCTTCTGAACAATTTGGTACCTCGTTGTCCCCCTGCCATTGCCCATGTGGACTATCTTGACATGTTGTACATCCCATACTCCATGGAAACCCAGAAGGACATCTGGCGGTACACTCACCACTCTCTTTTACATCCACAGGTTCGTTTCTTTATGTGGCGCTGCCTGAAGTTGGTATACTGCACCACTGAGTGATCCAACGCTTCTCATTCTTCATGTGTTGTGTGCGGATAACATGGGACTTTGGTCTACCACTTGTAAGATTGCCGCCCTCCCAAGAAATACGGAGTGAGGTTCTGAGTCTCTTGCCAGGAGCAAACACAGGCTTTCAGCCTGTCTAAGGACATCTTTTCCTTTTCCTTGACTTCCCCCACCCACCCTTTCCTCCGCGCCTAAGTTTTGGCAATTGCTATGTGGACATTACACACGTTTGCCCTTGACCATTTGAGCTCTACTCCTACCCTCTGGGAAGGTGTGCGTCACTTCCATTCACACCATACACCCACTTTCAAGCCTGGTTGTTTGTCTATTTGCCTTCCCGCCAATGATAGCTGGTTTTATCCTGGTTCCTTATATGGTTCCTCACCTCAGACTCTTTCCTTCACACGTGCTCAGTAGTTGCTCAAGCCTCTTCTCATGATCCCCCTCTTCCTTCCTTTTACGTTTCCTCAGGCAACAGGAGGTAGCTTCAGCTCCTCTGGGGTGCCTCTCTATACCTTTGTGTTCAGTTGTCATTTTTTGGAAGTGTCTGTCCGATGCTCAGCCTTCCTCAAATAAAAATTTAATAATGTATACTAAGTCATACCTTGTTGTGATGATTTGTTGCTACCATGTTCTGATACTCCTTACTAATGATCCTGAAAGCAGAGTAGTCTTCATAGTCACATGTAATTTTTTTCTAATCTTGGCAAAAACATTTAATATAATCACATCTTCTCACAGATCTCCTGTTCAGCTAATCCTTCATCGCCCCTATTTGCTAGTGACTTAAGTTGCTCATTTTTTGAACATCTTGTGGGTATGAGCTTGTTTAGACTGATGTTGATATAACATTATCGTATGTTTGAGTGGCACTTAGTGGAGCAGTTTTGGCTGATATTTTGAGTCGTCGTGGTTTTTAAATTAGTTAATAGAGAATCATTGCCCTATTGGTGACAGACAATTTCACAGTGGCAACTCAAAGTCCCCATGTAGTGATCACCACTTTTTTGGCTTTGCATTACTGGCAACAAACAGGAAATAATTTTATAAGTTTCTTGCATGTTCATGTTTTGGACATCTTAGGACTTGGAGTTAACCATTTAAGATGTTCAGAGGTTCCAGCAATCTCATATTTCTAAGTTCTTTCTGTCAGAAAATGGCTAATTTCTTTAGCCCTAGTTTGAAGGACTCTAAACTAAAATAAGTCTAAGTGGTACTAAGTATTTATTAAGTAAAAGGTAAGTAATATCTAAAAGACCAGGGGAGAATCAAGATAATGTTGAGGGAAGGGTGAAAACCACGTGTGAGGATAGGGTAGATTAAGGAATATATGAAATGGTGGAACAATCCAGGTCTAGAGTTGAAATGACCACGATATATCAACTTAGGATGAAATGAGATCAATACTGTTAACACAGTTGAGTGGTTTCCATTATATGCCAATGGAAGGCCAACATATAATGAATTATAATAGCGTAAGTTAAAAAAAATTAGGGAGAAAGGTGAAATTGCATTAACTAGAGACTCATTACTTGATATCAATATTATAAAAAGTTGGTTGGATCATTTACCTTATTTCCATTGTTGGCGGAGCACTAAGTAAGCAATTTATCACAAATTAGTTTGGCACAAACTTGGCGCTAATATAAAACAATTAGTGTATAGAATTTGTTATTAGTTTAATTTTGATCTTAAGCTCAGTGAAGTGTAGTTGATTTATCTGAGGTAAGCTAACCTGGGGACAGACATTACTGAAACTAAAAACTAACATAAATAATCGATTCAAACAAAACGCCCAAAATGAGCGGATTGACTGAAACACTAAATGAAAACAACCAACCAGGTGGGGCAGCGGAAAACCGTTTATTCAACCATGGTGGAAGGGGGGTGGATTGAGGGGCTCATCTTCTGCAGAAGCTTCCTCATCCTAGAGTAGGCCACATGTCAAGGTGGAGATCAAGGGCTTAGGGCATTAGCGGCATGTGGTTCAATATCACTAATGATTGGTATTTCATGGAAGTTTCCAGCTAATAAAATGGCGCTGATATAATTGACTAAAGCTTTTTTGGCTTTAATGCGGGCGTCTGAGAGTTTAATGAAAGTGGCAATATTGGTTCAGGTAATCTTAGCTTTAGGATTCTATGTTACAGTTACCACGTTCTGGATAGCATTGTTAACATTTTTGTGCAATTGATTCACTGTAATCTTACTTTTTGGGGTGAGGGTTGAGGGGATAACAGGAGGAAGAATACCTCCTGTGAGCATTGCCTCTGATTTGGTGACAGCTTTGTGGTGGAAATGACAATCTGGCGTGGCAGCTGCTTTGACTGCAAGATGATGGTCCTTGCAAAATGATTTGGCATTTAGCTGTGGGACATATAAATGAGGGGGGTATTTGGTGTCCCATTCTGCGTTAATGAACTGCTCAATTTGCAGAGATGGTTCTTCAAGATATTACCTGATTCTTTAATTTTAGCCAATAACTCCCATGGGTTCTGGTTGAATTAAATTGGAGAATTTGTATGGCTGAGGTTTGGTTGATTTGTTGGAGGAAGCATGGGATTGAACTGGGGTCAAATCTGGTGCTTGATTGGAGGAATTGTGTGTGGCACTGGGGAGAGGAGGATGCTGAATGGTGGCTGCAGGTTCAGCTGCAGCATCAGGCTTTGGGGGGATGGGAGGTAGGATCATACCCCATACTGGAACTGGTATGTGGTGGGTGGCAAATTAGGGTTGTCAGATGAAAAATCAGAGCCATCAGAAGCAGCTAAGGAGGGACACTTGCGTTTTGAGTGGTCCAACTCAAAACAGGATGGACAGATTGTCCGCCCGCTCTCAATGCGGTCCCAGAATGGTTGGTCAGGGGCAGAAGGAATGACAGCGTGAGGGGTAATCAACATGGCAATTTTACTGAATTCAAGGCTGATCGTGGCATATGCCCAAGGCCAAGCAAGTTGTGTGGCCCCATTTGGGACCACAAATTGTAAGATGGTGTTGTAGCCATAGGCTGACAAACTGTCTATCAGCTCCTGGTGAAGCGCCGTAGGGGGAAGGGGGTGGGCAAACCAGTGAACTGAACCACCAAAGTGGTATCTGCTGGGAGCCAGGTCCAAGTTGTGAGGATAGGGGTACCCTGGAATACCAGGGGCACAGTTGCCACAGTGGCAGCATCAGATTCACAGGTGAAGCCAAGATCAAAATACCCCTTATAGGGGTGGAAATTGATAAAACTGGTGGGAGTCATCACCACTTGAGCCATTTTGATAATTGCTTGGTCGTGGTAAGGGAAAGTTTCCCATAATCAACCCTAAGGCTGAAGTACATGTTGCTCTGGGGGAGCATCAGGGGGCTATGAGGTACCACTTGGGTATGAGCAAGGTGGGCGTCGAGATCCTTGGGAGGAACAAATCGTCCCATGGGTTTGGTATGACTGGGTGAGACAATCTGAGCACGTTTTCCCGCTGGACAGAAAATGGCAGGGGGGTTTCGCCGCTGTCCCACACAGGAGCAGCTGGCGGAGAATCTGAGGACACCAAAGTGAAACTACAGCAGGTGTCAAATTTACTTTCTTTGTTTTCCATATAATTTTCTTGTAAAGTTACATCAAGAGGAAATAGAGTTATTATTGGATATATAAGGTTAATGAAGTGTAGATTAGTAAATTAATAATGATAGGTGACAAGTTAGGACCACCTAGTTCTAAAAAAGATAGTGATAGGTGACATATGTTTAGAATAACAGAAAAAATATTTTTTAAGCCCAAAGTCAAGGCTTTATCCATACTTGGGAAAAATTTGACAGTTGTTATAATATTAATTATGTTGGAGATTTATTTAAAATTTTAAAAGAGTTAGAACTGTTCATTAGTAATTTGGCGCTAGCAACCCAGGGCAGGGATAGACTTGAATATGCGATGTATTTACTATACCATCAGGTTTTGATTAAATGGTTATTAGAACTTTTCTTTCTCATTGCAAACACTTTTGCAACCCATTCAATTCAAACTAAATCTAGTTTGATAATCTCATAGAGGGGATTAGTCTGCGCCCATGTCTGGGAGCAGTTGGGCAAGCAAGGCAAGAGGAGCAGGCGGAAGGCCCACGGCCTCTAACATTCAAAAACGCCCCAGAGAATCTGGTGAAATAGAAAAAAATCTAAAAAAACTGGCGGTCACAATTTCCCCAGAGATACTCGCGTGGCAAGCACGATGCAACCAGTACATCAATATGCCACATTCCCGGCCACTTTTGTCGGTGGAATTTGGAGTCTGTGTGTATCTGGACATCCAAAAAATGGCCCTATGGGAAAAATTTTGTGAAGATGTACACAAAATTTTCCCGACCGCGGTGTACATTGCACCTCACTCCATGTCACGCGGTTGGCTGGACCTAGGTTTTGAAAGCAAAATAGCAGCAGATGAGGCTGCAGTGGTGCGCGTAGTGGTCGACCTCCCCAAAGGGCAATGTGTCATTGAAACTAAATGCACCAGATGGACAAAATCAAACCAAATTTTCCTCACGTTTGACTTTTTGCCTACTACAGTAAAACGTGACATTTTGGAGCAACACCTGAAAGATGGTCTCGCCATATATGGCGAAATACAATATTTTGAAATGCAACGTTTCACGCTGATGCCACACCTGTGCACCGGCAAAGCCATCGCAGTTCTGACCCCAACTGAGGAGATCGCGAAGGACCTAACCCAGATCCCGCACTCCACCTTTATTGACATCACAGGGCACACCACCCACCCATTCTGGGTAACTGTGGACAGCGCGCCCCCCATTTGCACCCACTGTGATGCGTTCGGCCATAAGGCACACACGTGCCCCATTAAAGAGGGCGTTACATTCCAAGAGCACCCCTCGGCAGCCATGGCCAGTGGAGAGGCGCACTATGAACCAACCACAAGCACCAAAGAGGCTTTCCCGTGGGGAGCACAAGGTTGCTACCTATTGGTAAAGCCCATCTCCCCACAGGAGCAGAAGAAGGCCAAGCAGGCCTGTAGGACCACGGCCAAGGAAGCGGCCAAGGTCACCACCACCATCCCACACTCACAACGCCAGGAGGACATGGAGACCTTCGCGGCAGAAGCAACTCGGGAATCCATCCCCCAATCAGATTGGGAGGCCCAAGCTGAACAGGCCACTCAATCTGAGGATCTGATGGGAGATTCAATCTCACCCAATTGCTGCACCCAAGCCCCAGTTGAAACTGACTTGGGACCTATCCCAACTGAAAAAAAAAATTTTGCCCCACTCGACGGTGCACCAAACTTATCCGCACCGCAAAAAATTCGTCCAACGTTGGGAAAACAAAAAGTGAAGGCCAAAGCCAACGTGACTCTTTCTGCAAAAATTAACAAAAACCCCAATAGCGTTGCTGCTAATACCCG